>PVKN010023397.1:0-14803 GCA_004027915.1 Capromys pilorides
AGGGACTTACTGTACTTTATGGTATTTACTTTTGATGGTACTGACCATGACAAGCTACCACTTTGTTATAACAGAACTTATTTATAAACAGATAAAATGTAGTAGTTGAAATAACTTAAAACATTCAGTGGTCCAACTCAACTACACTAAAAACAGGTGTTAACACCACCTCTTCCATGATAATCTGTTCTTACTTTATTTTATGCTTTTTTTGAGATGGAGATCTCACTATATAGCCTAGGTTGGCCTTGAACTCATGGCAATTCTCCTGCCTCAGACTTCGGTGGCGGGGGGATTACAGGCATGTGTCTGTGTCATTATCAGGCTAGTCTATTCTTACAACAGGGAGATTATCAAAGAATTGTGAAAAGTCTTGAGTTACACAGAAAAAGATGAACAAGCTCAAAATCTTTTTTTTTAAATTGTTGGTACCAGGGACGGAAATCAGCTATCTCCACTGAGCTATCTCCTCTGCCCCAAGCTCAAAGTCTTAATAGCTCTGATATAGCACTTTATGTGCAACTGCCTGATCCCCACAAATACTAAGAGTCAGCCCTTTTTAATGACAGCGCCTTGTGAAATTGACCAGGCTGGCCTAAAAATAGTGATTCTCATGCTTCAGCCTCCCAGGAAGCTAGAATTACAGATGTGTTCCACCATGCCTGGCTGACAAAGTTGATGATATACATGAAAGACAGACAGCCAGACAGCCAGCCAGCCAGCCACGGTCACATATGCTTGTAATCCCAGCACTCAGGAGACTAAGGCAGAAAGATCACAAATTTGAAGCCAGCCTAAACTACACAGTGAGACCTTATCTCAAAACAGACAAACAGCAGGATGTAGTGGCATATGTCTGTAGTCCCAGCACTGAGGAGGCTCAGGCAAGAGGATCTCCACAAGTTCAAGCCCAGCCTGAACTACAGAGCAAGACCCTATCTTTTTTTCTCTCACTATGCAACTCAGACTCATGGTAATCCTCCTCCTGTTTTCAGCCTCCTCAGCACTGAGATGACAGATGTGCCACACCCGGACTCATTTGTTATTCAGCTCAGCTGCCCTGGAGGTGGGGCTGGCGGTCAAGGTCCTTATACTTGCCTGAGCCTGTCTAAGCAGGTACATTAGATTGCTGAGCTATCTCGCTGGCCCAAAGAACAAAAATAGATAAACAAATCCCAGCATGGTTGTGTACACCTATAATCCCAGCACTTGGAAGGATGATGCGGAAGATCACCCTTTGGTTTGAGGCCAACCTGGACTACACAGTGAGCTCACAGCCTGCCTGAACTATATAAAGTGAGACAGGATCAAAAAACCAACCAAACAAGTGAACAAACCAAAATCCCCAAAAACAAAAAAAACTCCAGGTGTGGTGGTACATTCCTGTAAACCTAGCAGGCTCAATGTAGGTAGATTACAAGTTCAAACCCAGTTGGGGCAACTCAGAAAGGCCCAGTCTCAAAAAACAAAAAGCTGGCAATGTAGCACAGTATAAGGATTCGATCCCATTTAATACAAAAAAGCAAAGAAAAAAAGCAAGCAAGCAAAGCAAAGCAAAGCAATAAATGCATCAGGAAATTCAATGAAATTGAAAAACTTGAAAGCCAATCTAAAAAAGACTTAAAAAAGCCAAACTGCTCATCTAACACCCACAACTGCTATGATTTCTGCCTGGATGTCTCCTCAAAGCCTCATACAGTCACAGGTGTACACCTGTAAACGTTGTGACTGATTCACTGGCCCAATGCTGGGATTGCGGGTATAAATCCTACACTTGCCTTGGGGCAGGTACCCTGCATACAATATAAAGGTGGAAAAGAGGCTTGCTCTCTGCTGCACTCCTCCCTTTTTGCTCTAGTGTTTTTACTGTTTTCTGCTGCCCTGAACTATTACACATTGCCAGCCACAATGCTTTGGAGCCAGCTGATTACGGACTGAAATCTCTACAAACTGTGATCTTATTTTAAACCTTCTTTAATTTTGGGGGTCAGGTGCTTTGACTCAGCAACGAGAAAAATGTAACTAAGAAGGTAACTAAGATTACCTTGTGTAAATAATTTTGTCTTAGTTTTATTTGTTAATGAAGAGATTGCTAGTAACATATTTCTTTTGCACTTATTTTTAGGTTATCAGATGGATTAATTCTTATAGGTAAGGGAACGGTACCACCTTCAACAGCTAAGAAAGAAATCAAGAAACTTTAATAACTACATATACAGGCAGTGAGACAGTATACATGCATGGAGCAAAGATGGGTTCTCTGACTTGAAGTCTCCTTGCCTATCACCCAGTTAGGCAGAATTCTCCCCAATCTACTTAGATGAAGATGGCTACAATACACCTCTGTTACAAACACTAGCAGTGTTTAAAGAGAAAACTTTATTTGTCTGATTATTTAGTCTGTCTTAGACAGGGTCACTCTATGCAGTTGAGGCTGGCCTTGAGCTCACTTTTGTAGCCCAAGTTGGTCTCGAACTCACACCAATCCTCAACCTCTCAAATGCTGGGATTACAGGTGTGTGCCACCACACCCAGCTAAAGAGAAAACTTTACATCAAGCAAAAAAAAAAAAGCCACAATGTAAGATGCAACTTGGCACACATGCCCGTCTTCTCTTCATTAAACCATGTTGTAAATTAGAAAAACTTCTAAACTCAGAAATTAACTTCTATGTGTGTTTTCTCCTTACCCCAAACACAGAGCATCAAGATACCTGTTTGGTTTTCTTCTTTTCCTTCAAAAGCCCCAACTAACCTAGGACATTTTAGAATTCTATTCTTCCTTATTCAGAAAGCTAACATGTACCAAAATGAGAAATTTAATCTCTATATGAAAAAATGTGAATCTATCTTGTTAGTATGCATGTAATACATAATGCTCACTTTTTCTTGTGGAAAGCTGGTACATGTACATAAGTGCAGAGTATTTATAAACGTGTACTTATAGGATAACCTACTTAGCCATCAGCCTGAGATGTATGCTTATCTAGAAGTCACCAAGCCAAATACATCTACTGAGAAGAGTCAGGAGAGGAACAAATGTTTCTGAGGAGATAAAACTATCAACTCAAAAGCTATGCACTCATTTATAATTAATTTGGGGGCTGTGGTTCAGTGGTAAAACTCTTGCCTTGTATGTACAAAGTCCTAGATTTCACCCTTAGCATCACAAAAAAAGTTAATTTTGAAAAATAATAATTTGAATTTCAAAGTACAATTTTATTTTCAGTGCGGGGGATTGAAACCAGGCCTTCACAGTGAGCTACATCCTTCATGTTTTATTTTGTTTTTTTATTTTGAAAGAGTGTAACTCATTAGTTAGCTAGGCTTGTAATCTTCCTACATTAGCCTTCCAGACTGCTAGGATTATAGGCATGTCCCAACACACTCAGCAATTTATTATTTTAGAAGTAATAAGAGCAAAAAAGGTAGAGATGAAGTATTTGGAACAACAAGGTCTGATAACCATGGGGTTCTATCCCCAAAGAAACATCTTAGAAAACTGACTAGAATATATACATGTGGAAAAAAAAAAGAATACAAACGTGTGCACAGGCCACTAATAGCCAAGATAATGTTTCTAATGATCTAAATAACAAGCTAGCAGGAAAAATGTTCATAACACATGACACGAAAAAGTTACAAAGGAGAGTGAATTAACTGACTCTTTTCAAGACAAGGTTTTGCTATGCAGTTCAAGCTGGCTTTGAACTCACTGTCCTCGTGCTCTGCAAAATTAATTTGTTTGTTTGTACTGAAGATCTCAAATTTGAGCCTGAGTGCTGGGATTACAAATCTGAGCCACCAAACCCAACAACAGGGAGAATTTAGAATAGTATCCCAATTTTGCTGTTCAAATGAGCTGGTGATGGTAATGCAGTTATAATCCCAGCACTCTGAGAGGCTAAAGAGGAGCACAAAGTTGAGCCCATGCTGGGTAATGCAGTAATGGACTCCAAATAAAATATAAAAGGGCCGAGGAGGTGTAGCTTAGTGAGGAGTCCCAGGTTCAACGGATACACAATAGTCAACACAACAAATTAAATGGTGTTTTCCCCACGCAAAGAAAGTAAAAGTTTTTTTTAGGTTCTGATGTAAGTGTTCAATTATTACATTCTCCAAAGAATGAAATTAAACATTACTTATGGTCGTATTTCAAAACCTTAAGACCAAATTTAGTGAGAAAAATTTTAAGAACAGTTTCTGGAACCTCAATTCCATTTCACTCTTGGCTATCACTCTCTCCTGCAAATGTCCTTCTCCAGGCTCTCAATTCCAATCTAGAACTCTAAATTGGATGTGGTGTCACATGCATGCATAATCCTAGCACTATGGGAGGCTGAAATAGGAGTAGCTCAATTCTGAGCCCAAACTGGGCTGCTTAGTGAGATAGTTTCAAAAGTGTATCAAAATAAAGAGGCTAGGGAGGTAGTTCAGTGAAGGCCCCAAGGTCAATTCTCAGTGCCCCCTCCCCCAAAAAAGGAAAGATAAAAGTCCAGATAGCAAAGTTATGCAACAATTCTTTTTACTATTGTACTATATCATCAGTGCTACTCCTGCTATTTAAATTTCTTTTTTCTGGGCCAGCAAGATGGTTCAGCAGTCTAAAGCATGTGCTTAGGAAAGCTTGGGCAACCACAGGGACCGAGGTTCAATCCCAGGCACCACATGCAGTGCCAGCCCCACCCTCAGGGGGCAGGCTGAGCCAGCCATAATGATAACAAAAATAAATAAAAATTTAAATAAGTTTCTTTTTCCCATAAGAATTATACAATATATGGGCTGGTGAGATGGCTTAGCGGTCTAAAGTGCGTTCGTCGGGAAGTTTAGGCCACTGCAGGGACTGCGGCTCGATCTCAGGCACCACATGCTACGCCGCCCCCCACCCCCAGGGAAGGCTGAGCCAGCCATAACACAGACAAATATGTAATGTGGTTGAAGAAAATAAAATAAACCTTTAAAAAAAAAAAAAGAATTATACAATATAATGAATAGAAAACAAATTAAAGCCAGGTGTGGTGGTACACGCCTATAATCCTAGCACTTGGGAGGCTGAGGCAGGAGGACCAGTTTGAGTTCAAGACCAGCCTGAACTGCATAGCAAGACCCTGTCTCAAAAAAAAAAGCAAGAATGTGACCCTACCTGTAGGCTTTAAGCAAACATGAGTTATATAAGTATAATTACACACATAACTACATCATTCTTTATATATAGTCAGCAGTGTGCTATATGTAGTTATGTCTCAAAAATCTTTCCATTTCAATATATCCTATATTTAATACAATGACTACATGACATTCTATTGTATGGATGAATATATTATGATTTAACCAGTTCCCAGCTGTTGAATCCTACTACTGTCAAACTTTTGGTAACTGCTTCATCTAATTTAAGAAGGGAGGACCCTCTGAGTCACAAAATATACACAAAACCAAGGAAAAGACACCCTAAACCTAACAACACTCAAACCATCATTTGTTTTTGTTATGCTGGAACTGAACCGAGAACCTTGCACGTAACAAGCAAGTACTCTACCAGAGTCAGATCCTGAATTCAATATTTTTTTTTCAAATTTATTATTTTTTAATTTTATTTATTTATTTATTTATTTGCTTGTTGTTTGTTTGTTTATTTATTTTGTGGCTGGCTCAGCCTGCCCTGGTGGTGGGGCTGGCGCAACATGTGGTGCCGGGGATCGAACCGCAGTCCCTGCAGTTGCCTGAGCTTTCCTAAGCAGGTGCTTTAGACCACTGAACCACCTCGCCGGCCCCTGAATTCAATATTAAAAAAAAAAAAAAACAACCAAAACTTTTTCTGCTGGGCTTGGTGGTGGATACCTGTAATCCTAGCACTTGGGAAGCTGAAGCAAGAGGATTGCTAAAAGTTTGAGGCCACCTTGGCTACAACATGAGTTGAAGACCAGCCTGAACTGCATAGTGAGATCCTGTCTCTAAAAGGCCATGGCCAGGGCCGGCGAGATGGTTCAGTGGTCTAAAGCGCCTGCTTAGGAAAGCTCAGGCAACTGCAGGGACTGCAGTTCGATCCCCGGCACCACATGCTGCGCCAGCCTCCACCACCAGGGCAGGCTGAGCCAGCCACAAAATAAATAAAATAAAGAAACAAACAAAAACACAACAAGCAAACAAACAAACAAACAAATAAAGGCCATGGCCAGCCAAATAGCTCAGCGGATTAAAGTGCCTGCAAGCAGGGGTACAGGCAGGGGATTCGATCTCTGGGCCTGCTGTGTTGGCCCTGCCCCTAGGGCGCCCCCCCCACCCCCACACATAGTAATTGAGACTGAGCTAGGTGGCGTGCGCCTGTAATCCCAGTTTTTAAGACTGTAAACAGGCAGATCACTATGAGTCTGATCTAGTAGTGAGACCCTGAACACCCTGTAGACCCTTCCCTAAAATACAAAATAAAGAAATAAAGACAAAAACAATAAAAAACTTTCTCATAAACGTTCTGCTAGTTAATATAGTTTTATATTTTTTTAAAAAACCTTTTTGGTTTGTTCTTTTTCTCTCTTTCTTTTCTTTCTTTTTTTTGAGACAGGGTTTTGCTATGTAGCCCCACTGGTCTCAAACTCATGATCGTCTTTTTCTTTTTTTTTTCCAGAACTGGGGATTGAACTCAGGTCCCTGTGCTTGCCAGGCAAGCACTTATTCTATTAAGCTATATCCCCAGCTCACTCATGATCGTCTTTGTATTTACCTCCTAAGTAGACTAGCATTACAGGCATGAGTCACTATGCCCAGCTTCAATCATCTTTTAGTTATAAATATACATATCCTTCCCTACCCACCATCTAACAATATTTCATTTAACTTCCATAAGCCTATTATAAAACAGTACTTTAGATAATTAGGAAAGAGCCAGGTGTGGTGGCACATGCCTATAATTCCAGCACTGTACGGGCTGAGGCAGGAGATGGCTGCTGTTCAAGACCAGCTTGGGCTACAAAATGAGCTCAAGGTCAGCCTGAACTGCATAGTGAGACCATGTCTCTAAAAGACAAAAAAAAGGGAAAGAGATGGCTGAAGTCACCTCTTATAGACAAAGATATCAAGTTGCAAATCCAGGGCTTCATGACTTAATTTCTAGCAATCCTGCCTCAGCCTCCAGAGCAATGCTGGGATTATAGACTTACACTGTCACACCTTATGAATCCCCTGTATTTTAAATACATTTGGATTGTAAGGATGTGGCACCACCAAGGCTTTTAAATAAATTTTTTATGAGAGCAGCAATATTGATTCAGATCTCTCCCCTCATTCTACTAAGACCAGCAGAAGGAAGATCCTTTCTTTATTTACCTTTGAATTCCCCTGTACCTAGTACACTCCCTGGTACAAAGTAGAAAAGCAAGTATTCAAAATATGAAATAAATATATTTCGGGCCGGCGAGATGGTTCAGCGGTCTAAAGCGCCTGCTTAGGAAAGCTCAGGCAACTGCAGGGACTGCGGTTCGATCCCCGGCACCACATGCTGCGCCAGCCCCCACCACCAGGGCAGGCTGAGCCAGCCACAAAATAAATAAAATAAAGAAACAAACAAACACAACAAGTAAGCAAACAAATAAATAAAAAATAAATAAATATATTTCAGTAGTTCATCTACAAGGGGCTGGGGAGAGAGCTCCATGGCACAAGTGCCTCCCTGGCAAGTAGAAGGCCATGAGTTTAAACCCCAGTCCCACACACACACACAAAAAAAAGCTCATCTACAGTACAACATCTACACTGATCCAATTCATACCATTTCAGGAAATGTCAAATTTCAGTATGTTTAGAACCACTTACGTTCAAATATAAAACTTACATCAAAAGAACAGGCATCCCAGAGTGGTGGCACACACCTGTAATCCCAGCACTCAACACTGAGGCAGGAGGATCACAAGTTCGAGACCATCCTGGGCCACACAGCGAGTTCAAGACCAAGAACTGTATAGTAAGACCCTATCTCAAAAAGATGAATGAGGGCCGGTGAGATGGCTCAGTGGTCTAAAGCTCTTGCTTAGGCCAGCTAGCAGGAACTGAGGTTTGATCCTGGGCACCACAGGCTGCGCCAGGCCTTAGCTGGCCATACCATAAATAGTTTTGCTTAAAAACAAAAACAAAAACTATCTTTAGAAGGTTTTGATGATAATACTTCTGATTTGGTCCATCTATGTAATTAATATTGACTACTAGTCATCTTATTACCTCAGACATGTGTAAGAACACGCGTGCATTTCAGCAAAAACCACTTCTATTTCACAGCAGAGTGCTACAGGGACAAAGGAGTAATTTAATTAAAAGTATTGCTTCTCCATGTATCAAGTCCTGGGTTTAAACCCAGGCATGAAAGGAGTAGACAACAAACAAAAAAAACCCCACCAAAATATTGCTCCCCAAGTGTTTCCATTGTGGTACCTATGAAAAGAATACTCAACCCAAGCACTCATGCCTTTTTCCCTGAATACTGTGTTATCTATACTAGTCACATAGCTTGCATTCTGCTTTAAAAAAAAAAGTGCCATTTATTTAAATGCAATAATTTTATAGCCAGGCATGTTGACAAACCTGTAATCCCAGCACTTGGGAAGCTGAGCTAGGTGGATTTCGGCAAGTTTGAGGCCTGCCTGGGCTACATAGGGAGAACTACGTAGTGAGACCTTGTCTCAAAAAACAAAGCAAGGTAATATTTGTAGTTATCTACTAATTAAACTACTTAACTCACTGCTCCCTTGGTTAGTATAATAGGAACTCTAAAAATATAAGTCATGTTCAATTATTTTTGTCTTTTAAGTACCCTAGAATCATATCACCGTGTATCCCAAGGATATTTATATCCCAGTTTGAAAATTAGGGGGGCTTAAAAAAATTAAGCTAGCCTTAATACTTAACAATAACCAACATCTTTCTATAACTCATTCCTCTCAGGTGCTGTGCCAGCCCCATCCCCAGAGCAGGCTTGGCGACTGAGACTGGGTAAGGTGGTGCATGCCTGTAATCCCAGTGTCTGGGAGGCTGAAAACAGAAGAATCACTATGAGTGCAATCTGTGTAGCAAGATCCTATACTAAACACATTAAAAATAATTACATGTAAGTATTCATAAATACATTAAAATAATAATTATATATAAAATTATTATTACTCGTATAATCCATTCCTCAAACTCTTAAAGCTAGCTTTCTAAAGTTCTTTGAATCAGTATTGTTTCTCCTTTTGACAGCTTATTGTAAGCATATACTCTGTGTCAACATTTCTAAAAGAAACTTGGAGCACAAATTATTTCCGGAGCAACAGAACACTACCATAGAGACCTGTTCTTCCTATTTAGCAAGATACCAAATTACCATTTTTAAAACAACCTTTCATTTCCATTCCTTTCCTATTTGCTCCAGGCATTAACTCAACAAAAATTCTAGTAGTCACTAAAATGATTCATTCACATAAGCTTATCTAATTTTAACACTTGGAATTTTCACCTCTACACGCATTTTTGCCATTATACTACTGCAATAAAATTATTATTATATTTATTTTTGTCTTTTTTTTTTTAATTTTATTTATTTGTTTGCTTGTTTTGTTTGTTTCTTTATTTATTTTACGGCTGGCGCAGCCTGCCCTGGTGGTGGGGCTGGCGCAGCATGTGGTGCCGGGGATCGAACCACAGTCCCTGCAATTGCCTGAGCTTTCCTAAGCAGGCGCTTTAGACCACTGAACCATCTCGCCGGCCCCTATTTTTGTCTTTTTGATACACGATCTCACTATGCAGTTTAGGCTGGCATTGAGCTCACTTCTGTAGTCCAGGCTAGTTTTGAACTGCCAACAACCCTCCTGCCTCAGTCTCCTGACTACTAGGATTACACTTATGTACCACTATGCCTGCCACAATTGTTTCCATGTCTTTATAGAGGTAAACAGATCTGCTTTATGGTATCCTGAAAGGTAAGGCTGTGTGTATGGGGGGAGGGGATAATTTTCATATCCAAATTTTTGTGATTGTTAAAGAGTTAGGAAAGTATAGCAGACCCCAACATTTATGAAAAAGTTGTTCCAAACTCCCTATGATATGTTACATTTTCCAGCAGAAATTACAGATTTATGACCGCTACAAACATGGGCCATCAGTTAGGCTAACTCAAATTCATTAAGACAAAATTAATCATGATACCAGCTTTCCTAAGGAGATGATACCATCTGTTCCCTATCAAAATTACACATTGCTACAGGCCATGAACAGGTCATATGCTTAAGTCAAAATATATATTCCAGGGGCCGGCAAGATAACTCAGCGGTCTAAAGCACCTGCTTTGGCAACCACAGGGACCACGGTTCGATCCCTGGCACCACATGCTGTGCCAGCCCCACCCCTGGGCAGGCTGAGCCGGCCATAACATAAAGTTAATAAATAAATGTAAATATAAATATGTAAATATAAATATATACATATATATACACATATACATACATTCCAAAATTTCTGTAGAGAAACAGCCATAATTTTCTAGGGCAGACGTGACAAACTCAATGCATGTGGGCCATAGCAAAGGCTATTTATTATCACTGAAAGCTCTGAAAGGTTTGACACTACTGTCCTAGCGTTTTCCTCTGTGTATGTTTAGAATGGTACTTAATCCTTTATGTGCACTCTTAATCCTAAGAACAGCTTCAGAGACTGGTGTATTTTCTCCCAAATGAAAACTGAGATAGGCTAAGTAATTTTCCCAGAGACACCAAGCTAACATGTGGCAGGGCAATTTCAAACTTAGGACTTTGGTGATATAACCTATATGCTCCCAATCATACAAGGTCCTATACGTCCTATACTCCAAAGTTATGCAGCAAATCTTCCAGCCACAGGATGGCTGCATTACTTCCATTTTTAAGAGCAAGAAATAGAAATAACATTTACCTCTCCGTGGCTGCAATCAGTATGAGGGAAAACAAAACTCTGCTCTTAAATTCTTTGTCAGTAATGTGTCCGTCTTCTAGTGCAACTTGTTCTTTGGCTCTGGGTCCGAAATCATTCTAAAAGAGAAACATAAATCATTTTATGAAATGCTAAATTCACACAAATGCATATGTAACATGAAAAACAAAATAACGACAAACTAAAGATTGATAAAATGGGAAACTCATATATGACATCACTAATTCAGCCACTCTACAATATCAAAACTAAAAATTTGATTATCAAAAGAGCCCTCTATTGGGGCTGGGGAGTTAGCTCCACGGTACAAATGCCTGCCTGGCAAGCACAAGGTCGTGAGTTTGAACCCTGGTCCCACCGGAAAAAAAAAAAAAAAAGAGCACTCTATTATAATCTATGGCACATATATATGAACAACCAATAAATTAAACTTTTTTTTTCCAATACTAGGATTTCAACTCAAGGTCTTTAACATTGTAAGCAAAGACTCTTTATCACTGACCTGTATTCCCCTGGCCTTTTACCTTTTCTGTTTTTGAGACAGTGTTTCACTATGTAATCCAGGTTGATCATGAACTCTCAATCCAGAGATCCTGCTGCCACACCTGGCCCAAAAGTGTTGTTAGCCACAGGCAGGAGTACACACTTGTAATCCCAGTACTCAGGAAGCTAAGGCAGGAGGATTCCAGTGTTCAAGGCCAATCTGGTGATACATACTGAATTTAAGATCAGTCTGAACTTTAACAGTTTGGTTTTTTTTAAAAATCTTTGGTAAACAGTGGTCTTACTGATTTAATTTACACTGTAAGACTGTACTTTTCAGTTTAACAAGGTAATTAGAGAAGTTTTCACTGACCTTTGAAAATCCTAGAAGCATAGCAATGAAATATTTTTTTGTCTAATAATGAAATCCTTCATTAGAGGTTTTCCCTCCCTAAACTACAAAATGACCTAATCAAGCTGTAAGTGACGGTTGAGTGGAACTAACCTAAGGGGGGAAAAAAAAAGAAAGAAAGAAAAGAAAATCTCAAGTGCAATATAAAAATTTCCAAACAATTTGGCATAAGAAGGACAAATAAAAAGATATCCATCTCATAATTACCCCCAAAAGGGGGCTGGGAAGATAGCTTGGGGGCCTAACCACCTGCCTGATAAGCACAAAGACCTGGCTTCAATCCCTGGTACTGTATGCTGCCCCAGCCCTAGAACCCTGGGCATGCCAAGCCCATCACCAAAACTGGGCATGGTGGCACATGCCTGTAATCCCAGTGCTGGGGTGGCTGAGACAGGAAGATCACTACGAGTCCTGAGCTGTGTAGTGAGATCCCATACCAAATAAATAAAAGATTAAAAAAAAAAAAAAATTACTCCACAAGGGGCCAGGGAGATAGCTCCGGGGCACAAGTGCCTGCCTGGCAAGTGCAAGGTCATGAGTTTGAACCTCTGTCCCACCAAAAAATTACCCCATAAAACTAAAGCAAAGGAAAGTCTGGGTCTGGAGGTAATTTACAAGTAAATTAACGCATTTACTCTAAAATACACTTTGGTACTGGAGCCCATATATTATCATAAGCATGATTCAAAGGAAACACAATTTTATACCCCTACAAATTCTATGGGTGATCTAAAGTAACACAGGTCACTCACTGAGACATAAGTGTCAGCAGTCTATATGCATTGCCACATTAATGACTCAAATACTAAATTACCGAGGAAACTCATAGATAATGAGGTAGATAAGACAGGAAATAGAAAAGTTTGAAGGTGTTCTAAAAAACAAATGTGGTATCAACAACTCTGTAATATCCAATTGAAAATGTCTTCAAAATTACACATATGTGTTGGGGAGATAGTTCAGTGGCCTAAGTGCCTACCTGGCAATGGCAAGGACCTGGATTCATGCTCCAGTATTTCATGCTGTGCCAGCCCTGGAACACAGTGCAAGCCACTGAAATGGGGTGTAGTGGTGTATGCCTATAATCCCAGCGCTGGAGAGGCTGAGACAAGAGGATTAATATGAGTTGAGCTGTGTAGTGAGACCCTTTACTAAATAAATGAATGAATGAATGAATGAATGAATGAATGAATGAATGCTTTAAAAAGTTATACATTTTTTCAGGTACTGGGGTTTGATCCCAGGCTTGCCAGGCCAGCCCCACCCCTGGGGCACAATGAGACAGCAACTCAGACCGGGCGTCGTGGCGCACACCTGTAATCCCAGCACTTGGGAAGCTGAAAACAGGATCACTGAAAGTACATCTGTGTAGTGAGACCTTATAGATTCTACACTAAATATAATCAATCAATAAAATAAATAAATAAACCAATGCTTTTGTCTGTGGTACTGGAGATCAAATTCATGCTCAACCATCCAACCCTTTTTGAAAAAAAGGTCTTACCGAATTTTCAAAAGTTGAGCTGAACTCTACCCAAAATTTAAAAACAAAACAAAAACTAGTTGTCTGAAGAAGGATCTAATTTTTCTAGTCATTTTTGCAGACAAGATCTCACAATATAGTTCAGGCTGCCTTAAACTTTTTTTTTCCCCCCTCAGAACTGGGGATCAAACTCAGGACCTTATACTTGCCAAGCAGGCACTTGTGCCCCGGAGCTATCTCCCTGGCCCTATGCCTTGAACTTCTATGTAGCCCAGACTCTCCGCAAACTCATGGGAACCCTCCTGGATCCATTTCTAGAGGGGCTGAGATGATAGGCACATAGAAAGATCTTTTTTTTTGGTACTGGGAATGGAACTTAGGATCTTGCCCTAGCCAGGCACTATGCCCCTTAGATATATCCTTGGCCCAGAAAGACCTAATTTTGAAGATTCTTTGTTTTTTTGAGACGTCTTACTACATAACCCAGGTCACCCCTGAACTAATTGCCTCCTGCCTCAGTCTCACAGTGTGCTAGTACTATAGACATGCACAATCTGTGGCTTGAAGGATTTAATTTCTTGCAAACAGTCAGAGCCAGCTCCAATCATGTGGAGCTAAGTTAAATAAATAAGGGAGACAGATCATCTACCTAGGCTTCTGATTTTAAAAATGAGATGGAACCTGAGATGTGGTATGGCCATATACCAGCAGCATCTTTCAAACAGTCTCTAGATGTGACATTTTGCCAACAGTGACATTTTGCCAGCAAGAACCACTGTGCAGCTGAGTGTGGTAGCAAGTCTATAATCTCAGTACTCAGAAGGCTGAAGCAAGAGGATTGCTCTGAGTTTGAGGCCAGCCTGGGCTACTTGGTGAATTCAAGCCTAGCCTTAATTACACTGTGAGTCTCTCTCCCGAAAAACCAAGCCAAAACAAAAATAAAAAACTAAAACAAGAAAAAAAAAGTCACCCTGCAAAGTTCTGCCCCAAGATTCCTCCCTAGGTCTTTACCCACAGATAACCTCTGCCAAGGAATCCTACCAGCTACTCAGAAAAGTCCCAGGTGGGTGCCCTCATTTCTCAATGTCCTTTAACAACAAAACCCTAAGCCTCTTTCTTTATTATTATGGCCAGCTCAGCCTGCCCTGGGGGTGGGGCTGGCACAGCACATGGTGCCTGAGATCAAACTGTGGTCCCTGCGGTTGCCTAAGCAGACACTTTAGGTTTTAGACTGCTGAGCCATCTCACCGGCTCTTAAGCCTCTTGAAAATTTTAAAGAAAATATATCCTAAGGATAATATGCATTACGTAAATTATCTTATTTAGGTTAAATGAGTCCTTAAGCATAAGTTTTACAATTACTCTTAAACAGCATTTTCTTAAGTAGGCAAACATTCCTATAATCTTCACAGTTAAAGTAACTTTTAGCAAATTACCTTATTTCGTTTTTTTTCAATGTTGTATTTATTTATCGGATACAGGGTCTCACTACACAGTTCA
>PVKN010023398.1:0-14808 GCA_004027915.1 Capromys pilorides
TTAACGTAGCCTTGTCAACCGTATAATCTGAAGTCGTTTAGCACACGAAATTGTTCCTGGTTGCAATCAAGATGCTGATTTTGGATAATGCCAGCAGGAAGGGAATCCATTTCGAAGGCTAGCCTGCAGCTTGCAGAATTGAACAAAGCCTAGAGAACGCGGCTTGGAAGGATGGGTGAGTGGGCAGACTGCACGCCATTGCCGAAGTCACCCAGCAAATCACGTCTGGAGAGCGTTTTATAAATAAAACTCGTCGTGAGTACTGCTGGACGTTGACCCCCACCAGGGCTTCTGGGAATCGCCTGCAGCTGCCCCCTGCTCTCTGTCTCTTGCTTTCTGGCACGCGGGCATCCTTGAAGCCATCCGCACAACCAACGGCTAGGCTTACCACCTCTCCCCATGAGATCATCAATATGCTCCGCTGTTGTCTAATGTGGCGAGGTGGCCACGGTTCTCGTGGACTCAGTGGTGGAACAGAGCCAGACAGTAGTTGTCATCCTGTGGCGAGACGCTCAGTGTGCTGCAGCTGCTTGTGCTGGGGGAAGCGGGCTGCTCTTGGTGCTTCTGCTCAGCGGCACCTGCTTCTTCCCAGTCATCGCCCGTGTGGTGTGTTCCACGGGCTGAACTGCCTTATTTTGGCCAAAGAGTGTATGTCTAAACTAGCATGGGAAAGTAGGGTCCCCACCAGATGAGGTACACCGTAACTGCTGTGGGCCTACGGGTCCACCCACTCCCTACCCAGAGTGGACATTGCCATCTCAGGACTCCTGGGCTGCCTTTAATTTTTGTCAGTTTTTCAGGGCTGTGGCATTATCTTATTAGTACTTTGGTAACAGAGAATGATGGTGTAACGGCTTCTATTTGCCCATACAAATTACCAAAATGCCTCAGTCTCCTAGCTGTCACGCCTGTGGTTGATGACCCAAGTCAAGGGGCCTCCTGAAACCTTCACACAGTATCTGTCAGTAACTTAGCTGGCCACAAGCAGCATAGACTGTATTTCTGTTATGCCATCATATAGGAAAAGATTATAAGTATTTAATGTATAAGGCAATTGAATTTTCAGATCACCTTCATTAAGGATTCATAGGAGAGTAATATATTTTTAAGTTTGCCTGACTATGGGTATTTTTATTTTATGTTTTGTATTTTAGGGCAGGGTGTACAGGGTCTCACTGTGTACATGGGTCTTATAGTGATCCTCTTGTTTTCAGCCTCCCAAGCACTGGGATTATAGGTATGCACCACCACACTCAGCCTTAATCGCTGTCTCAATGCTGGGGGATGGGGGGAGGGGCAGGGGGATGGCATGCTGGGGATCGAACCCCAGCCACTGTGCTCTGCCTAAGCAGGCACTTTAGTCCACTGAGCTATCTGGCCAGCCCTGGGTATTTTAATGTATATATAAACAAAATAGAGTACTATTGGAAAACTTCAACTCAGCTTTCTATGACCTAAAAGCCCAATTTTAGAATTACTGATGATCTCTAAGGAATTGTAACAGCTTTAATGAAACACCACATTCCACCTAAAACTATATCATATAACATCTCACATTTGCATTTCCAACGTTGTTCTTTTCTGTTTCTAATCTTGTAAGAACCATGATGCAAACAACTAAGATGTGTGCATTGCTTGTGGCTGCTAGTTTCAATACTCTGTTGAACCCATGGACTTCTCCTCCTTCTCTACCTGTAGCCCACCTTGCATTGCATTGTTTAGATTGGCTAGGTAGATTGTCCTATAAGTTCCTTGTAATGTGGATTTTTCTGACTGTATCCCTATGATGTTGGCTGTCTTATAACTTTGTCCCTCTCTTTCTTGTAGGTCAGCCGGGAGTCCTTACCATGTGTGTGTGTATGTTTGTGTGTGTGTGTATGTGTTGAGACTTGTATAAGTACTGTCACACATTTTCATGTGAACTGTATGTTTCTATGTTGATATGTTAGCACTGCTTTGATCCATCGTTTTGTGAAAGATTACAAAATAGTAATAATGCTAATTGCCCATCATTAATTGATTAGCCAGATAGCAAGGCATGTCTTTATCAACAACTTGGTTACATTAAGCTAGGTTTGTGCGGGAAAGAGATTTGGTTCTTTTATTCTTAGTTTTCAGAGTGGGTTGGCTCTCTTAGGTATCTTTCAAAAGGAAATAACATTTTTAGCACCATTAGAATTCCTGGATTTAAACACGCTTGAGGTATTTCAGTCCCTTCTGTGTATTGCTGTGTTTGATGCCCCGCTTCTAGCCAGCGGGAGCTTCTTTAGCTCAGCTCTGAATCTTGGGCAGCATGAGTGCGGCAGACTTTGATAACGCCCCTGCCCTGCGGAGTGCCACGCTGTTCCAGGCTTATCTGACATTTCTTTGGTTTGCAACTTGAGTCAACCATTCTACAAGGAGTCCTAGTTTATTTAAGTGAATACATGTTGTGTGAGCCTGTACCTGGATACCTCAAGTCTTGAGCTTAAGGATTCTTGAGTCTGAAGCTTGTGTTAGGGAAATTAATGGAAATAATTCTAGTCTCAGGAGTGTAACATAATCTATGTTTATTTCCATCTTACTCATAGAAGAGATGTTGTCTGGGCAATGATTTAGCGGCCCAGAATCATTTTATTCTATAGTGATGAAAACCACTATAGTGTCTCACTGTCCTCTTTTAGCTGTAAAAAGAAAGAGTGGAGACATCAATTTTTTAAGACTACTTCATCCTGGCAGTGATACACATTATTTCTAGTTTCTACTAATGAGAACTAGCCATGTGACACATCTCGGTGAAACATGACAGAAAGTGTGTCCCCTGGCCGGGGCACCCCACCATCTAGGAGCGGAGCACACTTTGTGGTCGGGTGCCACGCCATCACTGCCTGAGACCAGCTCTTCTGCCGTGGCAAAATAAGAGCCAATCTGAAGTCTCAACCGCTGGATTCAGCTCAAAGCCCAGCATCTCTGTCTCTGCAACAGGTAATGATAGAGAGCAGGCGGGAAAACCACCCTGTGCTCTCCCCATATGCAGAGGAGAAGAGGGGCCGCAGCTTTAGCCCCACTAAAGAGATTTCAGCATCTTATAGGGGATGCATGGTGAGTCCTTTGTTCTCCAGATAAAATTCCTTGCTGACACTTGAATTCTCCTCAGTGCAAGCAGTTTGGAAGGTTCTTAATTTTCCATTTTCATATGTCTACCTTTGAAGGAGTTATGCAAGCCTGTGCCATCCTTAGTAGTTATAAATCTGTTCCCTACTTCTATGTGTTGGAGGTAACTTTGGAAATTCAAAATTGTTTTGTTTCTTTAGTCTTGAACTCTATCTTTTTTTTAAAAAAAGGGTTTGGGGCCAGCCAGATAGCTCAGCAGACTAAAGTGCCTGCTGAGGCAAAATGTAGGAACAGGGGTTCAATCCCCAGTGTGCTGTGCCGGCCCCGCCCCTGGGCACTGAGACAGCAGTGGAGACTGGGCATGGTGGCACATGCCTGTATTCCTAGTGCTTGGGAGGCTGAAAACAGGAGGATCACTACAAGTCCAACCTGTGTAGTGAGACCCTGTAAATCCTAAACTAAATACATGAAAAAGTATATTTAAAAAATTGAAAAAAAGAGATATGAAATTAGTTAAAATTATAAGAGGAAAAGAACAGAATGAGGTAGTGCAGAAAGTTAGGGACTTGCAGGAAAGTTGGGTACCCAGGACCAGAAGAGAGGACCTGAGAAGGGCTGTGAGGGACAGGGGCCCAGGGAGACATGGCCAGAGGTCAGTTTGAGAACTTGCCACCCCGCTACTATTTCAGGTGGACTCACCCCAGGCACCCATAAATGAGAACTACAGCTTAGGCCCCAAGGGAACAAAGAAAAGTAGGCGCTCATGGTTATACGCAGGCAGTATAAGGTTATTACTGTGAAGAACTGGAAGAACACGGATCAGAATAATACCAAGGTAAAGAATTATACAGCTAAGAAATTCAAACACTTTTCTTTTTTCTTTTTATGTATTTAATACAGGGTCTACAGGGACTCTCTACACAGATTGAACTTGTCATGACCCTCCTGTTTTGGCCTCCCAAGCACTGGGGTTACAGGTGCATGCCACCACGCCCAGTCTCACGGCATGCAGGGGATCAAGCCCTGGTCCCTGTGTCTGCTTAAGCAGGTGCTTTAATCCACTGAGCTATCTGGCTGGCACCTCATCTCTCTCTTAACATTTTGCCAGATGCCATTAATGAGATCCCAGATGCACAAAGCCCAGAGGCCCAGCAAGTACACTTTAGCCTTTGGGGCTGCTGCAGTGGGCCAGCTGTACCTGCCGTACCCTCGCATGATGCCACCACCTCCAGGTCACCCGTGCCTTGCAGCAGTTTCCTCCTGCCCACTGCTGCTGACTGTGGGGACAGTTTTGGGTATTTCCATGGCAGCTTCTCATCTGAAGACACTGGTTTCTGTATTCTGTGTTCCTTGGGGAAATGCTAGTGGCTGTAATAGAGACTGTCCCCAAATTAGGGAAGTTTTGGAACTGCAAAAGGGGACTTCAGCGCTCAGTGCTACACCCAGCCTCTTTTCATGTTAAGTATCCGGAACCAAGACTAAAAGAGGCCGCGGCTTCTGCAGAGCCACCCAGAGCTCTCAGGGAGACTCCGCTTCCCTGGGCTATGGTGATGTTGGGCTCCGCAGGCCTTTGACTGATAAGTGTCTTTCAGGCTGAACTCGTTATGTGTAAGTTTAACTCTATTAGAGTCTTGTTACAATGGAGACAAAAGGAAAAGAAGATGATAACATTCATGGCATAAAAGGGAAAAGTGATTAGTACACTGGACAAGGTTCAGCTCTTCTGCCAGAGTTGCAAATCAAGGCACAGCATAACATTTGTTTTTTCTTGTCATTTTGGCAAATACTCCAAAAACGTGATGTTATCTTATGTCACTGAAGGTAAGTAAGCATACGCTGTTCTGCACTGCTGAAGGACGTTTAGCTTGGTAACAAGTGACAAAGTTAAGAGGAACGTCTCTTTCACTGCTTATCTGAGTTCCCTTGCCATGGCTTAAATTTATGAACCCTTTAAATTTGGGGACATTTTTGAGAGTCAAAAGCCTCAATAAGAAAACTCATTCCAGGATGATTATAAGGGCCCGATGCTGCCAGGAAGCCCAGATCTCCAGAGGAATATGTGCTCTCGCTCATTGGCTGGAGTGACTTGGGTCCGGCACCATGGCAGAGCCAGAGGATTGCCATAGGCCATCACTATACGCTTATTTTAATGTTAACAACATTACCCTGCCTTGGAATTCTCACTCGCAATGAATTCGATATGAACCGTGCAGTGACAGAAGTATTACTGGCTGGAGCGTGCGCCTGCATTTAACTCCCATACCACGTTTGACTGTCAAGCTCTGTAAGACAACATCCTCATGTCACAGGGGTGGGGACAGGGAAGGCAGGGGCGCTCAGGAACTCTGGAGAGCTTGTTCCATGGACTCTGCACTTCTTCCTCCACTGTATGTTCTCCTAAAACTTTTAATGTTTGCCCCTAAGAAAAATCTATCTAGTGTAGGCTTTTGTCTGCCTGGGACAAAGAATTTCAGACATCTGCTCCAACATTAAACAAAATGAAGTAATGGGTAGTGATATACTGATGTATTCATTGTGTCAGACAGTCTTTTTGTTGTTGTTGTTTGTTTTTTTCTTTGTGGTACCACGGATTGAACTCAGGAACTTGTACTTGCCAGGCAAGCACTTATTCAACTGAGCTATCTCCGCAGCCCATGTCAGATAGTCTTAAGGTAGTGTTAACTTCAATGTAAAGATTTAAGATACCACAAAATATGGTTTGAGCTTTAAAACTCTACTTCCTTTTCTAATCCCCTATATTTTAGTAGGTGAAGGGAACAGGTCTTGATTTTATTGTATGGGTTTGAATAAGAACAGTAGACAAGCTGTTGTGTTGGGATAGCATATGTTGATAAAGGATTTTAGTGGAGTGTATTTGGCCTTCTTTTTTAAATTTTATTTTTTTCTATTTTTAGGGAAGGGTCTATAAGTGTTCAGGGTCTCATTACTAGATCAGACTCATAGTGATCCACCTGTTTACAGCCTCCTACAAGCTGGGATTACAGGTGTGTGCCACCACGCCCAGTCTCAATTGCCAAATCGGTGTGCCCTGGAGGTGGGGCTGGTAGGGCAGGCTCGGGGATTGAACCCCTGCCCCCTGCACCTGCTTGCGGGTTCTTTTCTTTTCTTGTGGTACTAGGCATTGAACTCAGGGCCTCACACATGCTAGGCAAATGCCCTGCCACCAAGCTACATCCAGCCCTTTTTATTTTGCAATGGGGCCTCACTGCTCTGCTGGGCCTGGCCTCACACTTGCCGTGCCCCGGCTCAGCCACCCAAGTCGCGGAGCTTAGTCATCCTGCCCAGCTCCGCTCACCTGCTATGTAACTTTTCTGCGGTGATGAAAGAAAGACTAGCATCACTGGTGATCCCGTGTGGGCGTGGACCCAAGAGAAGCAGCCATCGTCCTTCAGCATTTTAATACAGTATTAGCATTGCTGGAGCCTCTCACAAAATAGCAGAATGTCTTTGGAATGTGTCACTGTGATTCTTTTAAATAAATCATTTAGGAGCTTTATTGTTATTAGGGAAAACACATGGATTTAGGGAGGATCAAAGAAAGGAGTCATTAGTCCCTTACCTCACAAAGGATAGGTAAACATCACTGAGTCACTGGAGAGCATTGTTCACGTAGCAACAGAAGATTACCCTACTCAAAAATCATACTGGCAACAATGTATAGGTTCAAGGAAGGAGCTAGACAAAAAGCAAAACGCCCGTCCCCAGCCGCGGCTCTTGGAACATTCTGTCTCTCCCTGTTTCACTAATCTCCTTTGATTATTTCATCATAGTTTAATGGCCACATGGCTGAATAATCAGGGAAGAAAGAACAAAACAGGAAAATCCTGCCATGGGCCTTCCTGAAGGCTTCTAGCACATTGTCACCCACTGGAACCAGTGTATTGAAATTGTAACCTCAGAGATAGTTTTGCTTACAGCTCAGCCAGGGGAAAAAGTCAATTATTAAAGAGCATTAATAAGTATTGCAGATGGTTGTTGGATACAGAAGAAGCCAGTTAAACATTTGGAAATGATTAAAAACTTCCAGTCTCTGTCTCAGTCTCAGTCTCTGTCTCTGTCTCAGTCTCTGTCTCTGTCTCAGTCTCTGTCTCTCTCCCTCTGTCTCTCCCTCTCTGTCTCTCTCTCTCTGTCTCTCTCTGTCTCTCCCTCTCTGTCTCTCCCTCTCTGTCTCTCTCTCGCTCTTGCTCTCGCTCTCTCACTCTCTCCCTCTTTCCTGAGACAGGGTCTCACTGTGTGGCCTAGGCTGCACTCAGCTTGCAATCTACCTTGCTTAGCCTTCTGCAGTGGCACGTTACAGACATCCTTCTCTGGGCCTCACTTCCTTGTCTCCAGTTCACTTCCCTCATGTCCCTCATCTCCCTGAATTTTCAGTTGCTATAACAATTGCTGCCGTGTTGTTTTTCAGCATGAAAATTCAAGACTAGAGGCCCAAATACATAAAACATGTTTCTTTGAATGTTTTCATCGTATCAGAAAAAGCAAGACATAATATGAGATGCAAAGTCTTTGAGAAGCATAATTACACGTTGGTACTTTGGCTACAAGTTTTCCCTGTGGCCCAGCAGTTCAGGGCATCAGGGATACAGGAGGAGTTAGCAGCTGTGGTCATAGTGTACTAACCTAGGGAAATAACCTAAGATCACCTTAGCCCAGGTTTGTGGGAAGATTGGCTGCTGTAATCCAGGAGGAAGGCCACCCACTGCCCATCATATTCTTTCTCCTGTTCCCTTTTTTGCTGACATTCATGCAAAGTAATGCAAAAGCAATACCAATATCCTACTGAAATAGTTCTGCAACATGTCCCTCCATGC
This sequence comes from Capromys pilorides, assembly GCA_004027915.1. Taxonomy (NCBI): domain Eukaryota; kingdom Metazoa; phylum Chordata; class Mammalia; order Rodentia; family Capromyidae; genus Capromys; species Capromys pilorides. The sequence goes on from PVKN010023398.1 coordinate 7,926, forward strand.
TTCTCCTAAAACTTTAAAATAGATGTATGACAAAGTCAAGTTCATTTAGCATGGACTAACATCTCTGACCTCACTATGGGTTTATTTTTCACTCTGGAAGGCACAGGTGAGGTAGAAAGAAATCCCCACGTAGGAGCAATTCCAGCTCTGCTGGGAACAGTGTGGGGCTTTGGGAAGACTTGTCTGGTCCCAGGTCCTTTGGAGCGGACAAGTTGTGCTTGTTCACCGAAGCTGTAGAGATCGCATGGGTCACAATGAACAGTTTGTCTGTCTGTAGCTTTGTGTTTAACTCCTCAAGTACTTTAGCCATCGAAGACTAATGAGTGGCATCCGGGGAATGCTGGCAGTGTGCCTTAGTAACTCCTTCCACTCGCCAATGTGCAGGGTAAATGATGTTAAGTACAGGATGTCCTACCCTTAAAAATAAGACCAGCATATGCATACGGGTATTTCTGACGACCTTCAGTGAAACGTGGGTTTGTTTTACTTTTTCCAACTATTGTAGTCTAGTCTTAGTCAAGAAATTATGTTTCATGTTAGTGTTTTCAGGTGAACTGTGTGCAGAAGACAGCCTAAAAATATGTTTGCTGATACCCCTTCCTGTCACTTCTCCTATGGTAAGCTGCTTTCATTTTAAAAATAGATCCGTAGTATGAGTCTTAAGTTGGCCCTGGTTAGTGTCCTCTTATGCGAGTTATTTAATTTAAAAATAGCACTGTCTCAGATATATATCAACTAGTTGGTTGTCTCTGTCTGGAGTAGACTCTGAGGTGGGCAGTCAGCTCTGTGGCATAGCATGTGTACACGTTATAATTCAGCTCTCCTTCCCCCTCGGGAAGCCCAGAGAAGAGACTTTTACTTTCAGATTTATAATTAGCTTATCAGTATTTTCTTAGGCTAAATTTAACTTCTTCAAGGGCTGGGGAATTTTCTAATTTAGGTAAGAAAAGAGATTACCACTAGAAAGTAGTTAATATTTAACATTTTTGGAAAAGGTAACTGTATTTAGATCAGTCAAACTACCCTTTCACACAGAGCAATTATAATTTAAAATACAGTGTTACATCTTTGAGCATGTGAAAATAATCATTTCTCTAAATACATATTTGTAAAGTACAGGTATACAAAAATGACATTACATAATAAGTAATACATTATTAAGTCCAATTTTTTTAAATTTTTCAAATTGAAATGAAATTTTATTGTTGAAAATATATTTTACATTGTTGGAAATTAAATTACTATTGATTTTGTGTCGTTTTGTGGTCTTAACACTAACATAGAAGCTTTTTGTTGGCTATGGACTTAAATTACTTGACAAGCTTTAAAATGTTCAAAATTGAGTTTTCTATCAGAATAGATTTTACAGGGTGACATCTCAAAGTTTTATTCAATCAGATAAACATGTTTTCCACTGGTAAGCGTAACTCCTCCTTTAAATGATCTTTGGCCCAAGTTGCCCTTAATCCTGTCCTTAAAGGCCCTGGTTTTTTGCACCCAACAAGCAGAGAACACTTTAGCTTGTGCCCTAAGCGTTACATGCTTAAAGAGTCAAATTTATTCTTCAACAAAGAAGCAGGCTCGCACTTAACCTGAGTTTTAATTTCATTTATTGTCAATTCTAATTTGTACTATTAATTTTTTAGATGTGGCATCTGTTTAAATGTATTTTTTGGTTTATGAAGTCATCACAGTGACCTCAGCCAGACATCTGCATGATAGTTGTGTTTTGTAAATTTCATAGCCCTGGTGAATTTGTAAATTTGTGTATGAACAGACAAGATTTAATCTCAATTCCTAAATTTTAATCTCAATCTAAAGTGCCTCCTACTTTATGTGTACTCAGTAAATGGTGGTTGACAAAGCCCTTTCTGGGGGAGGTGAAGCACGATGCTAGGGTTCCACTATAGACAGGTTACAGATAGATGATGTACAGATAGATGCTCTACCCCAGTTGCTTGCCTGGTAAAGAATGGGGAGATGTAGGTGGAAGAGTCTGAGTTGAGTCCACCTGCTCAGCAGCCCAGCTGACGACAAATGCATCTGAGACACAGTCTTCTTCCTCATTCTTCAGAGGCCATAGCTAAAGCCCAGGCTCACGTAAGTAGAATATGAGATCGATGGGAGCAGTGGAATAACCAGCAATTCCCAGACTTCCCTAAGTGAGGGTGGGCGAAGAGGGGACCATTGAGAACTTGGAAGATTTATTCTACTGTCTTAGTTCTTACTCGTTGCTGGGACAAATACCCAACACTCAAAATGAAGGAAGGAAAGGTTTATTTAGCTCACAGTTGCTGGAGGTTTTAGTCCATATTCAGCTGGTCCAAGGCTGAGTGGAACAAGGCAGAGAGCATCCAGTTCATGGCGGTGGAACAGCAACAAAATGGTGACAGAGGCAACCGACCAACCAAGGCGAAGAGAGCAACAGCCACTGTCTGTCTCTCTGTCTCTCTTTATATTACATTCAGACTCTCTGCCTCAGCCTGTCCATCTTAGGCCACACCAGTAACCCCATCAGTACTAAAACACATAATCTCAGTGGATCAAGAGTCAAGTAATCCCAGCAGTACTCAGATCCATAGTCCCATCAGTACTAAAACACATAATCCCAGTGGATCATGACTCAAGTCTCAAACTCTAGAAGTCCCTGCCCCATGATTGCATGAGGCTTTGAGGGGACAACTAGACATAAGCCATAACATTCTACCATATGAGGATTTCCTTCCTTCCTTCCTTCCTTCCTTCCTTCCTTCCTTCCTTCCTTTCCTAGCCTGCTCACCCTCCCGCTTCCTCCCTCCTTGCTTCCCTCCTTCCTTTCCTAGCCTACTTCCCCTCCCCCTTTTCTACCCCTTTCCCCTCTCCCTTTTCCTTCCTCTCCCCTCCCTGCCTCCTTCCTTCTCTCCTTCCTTTCCTGGCCTACCCACCTTCCCCCTTCCCCATTCTTCTCTCCCTCCCTTCCTCCCTTCCTTCCTTTCGTCCTTCCTTCCTTATTTGCACCAGGAGTCTCAGGACTTCACACTTGCCCCGCAGTGAGCTAACTCCCTGGCCCCATAGTAGGATTTTCTACCTTTGACATCACAACAAGAGAAAAATTTCCAAGCAGCAGCAGAAAGTGGGAACTGTAGATAAGCCACCGTTCAAAACCTTGCTTGAAACATGGAGTTGTGGCCCCAGGCCTGGGAGGGCTTTGGCCACACCACACTTCCTGAGGTGTGTGTCATCATAGGACACATGGAACTGCACTCTAGAAAGGAACTTGTCCAGCCAAGCACAGTTCCTAGAGTCCCTGTGGCTTCCTGAGCCCGTCCGCATTTCTGCCCCCTCCACCCCCCATTCAGCTAAGGGAAACCATTTCACGCTTGTCTCACACTCATACATCGTGAGGGACTGGGGGTCGAAGAGTAGGGGAAAGAGTACCCAGCAGCATAGAACCCTGTGTGCACGAGAAGGAGGAGCGAATATCCCTCCGCATGAACAGCGCCACCCTTTGGAGGCTACATTTTAGCAGCGTTTCCTGGAGCTCCCGTGCACACCGCCGAGTATCAGCCCTTAGTGACTGGTAGGTCCCTGTGTAGCTGTGGTTTCCGTACAATCCATTTGCCCTGGATTAAAAATGGTGTGGTGAGAAAATCAAATGATTTGTCTCTGGCTTCTGCCCCCCCGGTCATGGAATGAAACCTGTGCCTCTCTTCCTTCGCCCCTCTGCCCTGGTCCCCACTTCCTCCGCCACACCTGTGTCAATTTGCTGCTCCAAGGGGCCCCTTTCCATCCTGGTGGCGCCTGGGTAGCTCCTAGAACCTAATGCTTTCCTGAATCAAACTGCATCTGGAATTCTTCCAAAGATGCCCGAGTGACAGCTTCTGGCGGTAGTTCAGCGGTGTTTCGGGGGAGAGGATGCAGGGCCAGCCGGTCTCCACACGGATGCGAAGCCCTCCAGATGCCCAGCGCATGGCTCCAGCCCTGGGCCTGGCCGGCGCGCCCCAGAGAGTGGCCTGGTGTGTGGTCAGGGCAGCTGGAGTGTGTAATGTGATCTGAGACCTGCGAGCTGCCCTTAGCTCAGTCCAGAGCACGGAATGTTTCTGCCCCAGAGATGGTGGCTTTGCCCATCATATTCCCTGAATGTTCTAGAAGGTTCTTTTCTGTTGGTTGCTCCGTGCATTCATGGAAGCAAACCAACGATTGAATTCAAATAATGATAAATGGGGCGGAGGGCTTTTGGTCATTAGCCTTTCGTTAGAAAGCCTTAGCTGAGGAGAGGCAAACACCCATGGCCTATCCTCTTGCTTTTCTATTAGGGAAAGGAATCCCGAGGAAAATGTAGCCTGTGACTCCCTTGTTGGTGCTGGGAGCTCTGGGTTGTTGCTTGAATCCTGGAGTGTTTTCTTAGGAAGCCGTAACCCGATCCTTTATCACCCTGCCTCCCAACCTCTGCCGGCCTCCTTGGCTGCGCGTTGCACACATGTGTCCACGGGGAGGGCGGGCGCAGGCGAGAGAGCAATTTACATTCGGCTTCCCAGCCGCACGCAGCAGCAGCCCAGCCCCTGGGAAGGCTGTGCAGACTCATCAGCAGCCGGTAGCTGCTTTCTGTGCGTGTGAGGGTGTGTGCGTGTGTCTTTCTCTTTCTCTCTCACCACTTCCAAGCTGGAACCACTGTGGAGGAAGAGGCAACGAAGTCTTGTCAAGATCTTATCTCAGGGTAATGACTAATTCAAAATGAAAGGCTCAAATATTGATTTTCTTTAGAGGAATAATTGAGTGTCTGGTGTGGAAAACGCTCCGTTTCTCCCCGAGGAAAGCCGAGCAGGGCTACATGAGCAGCCCGCCTCTCTCCTCCCGGCAGCAGGGGCTGGGTTTAAGCCGCGGCTGCCTTGCCTGGGAGCACCCCTAAATGGACTTTGGTTTCCATGCTTTGACTCTGTGTCGTGGCTTTAGATGTTGGAATACAGGCGGTGAGCGCCTGTGCTGTAGAAACTCACCTGATTTCAAGGAAAGATGAGTGAAGAACCAAAGGAGAAAAACGCCAAACCTGCCCACAGGAAAAGGAAAGGAAAAAAGGTAGGCGATGACAAGCAACATGTTATCTTTATTGTTCTCTAGCGCCAGGGAGGAAGGAATCTTTACGCTGGGTTTTTGAGGCAGATTGTCTTTAGACTGGAAGAAGCTGCTAGAATCGGAAGGCTTTGAGTTGTTTTCTGGTCTATTAATGGGTGTGTTCTGTGTTGAAGGAAAACATCACAACTCAGATACATGTTAAAATATTTAAACAGTTAAATATAGTCATTTAGATTTCACTGAACTGGTGTGCTTTTTCATAGTGATATTCAGGATATTAAGTAAACACATGTCCTAATTATGTGGGTGGGTGTGTTTTTTCCTTTAAAATTTTCCAGAATGCTTGTTAATCAACAGGGTACAATTACTAATGAATATTATTATGATATAGATGTTTAGTATTAACACATATTTTAGGTAAACTTAGGGGAACCTCTAGTTATCCTTTAAAATGCCAGTATGGAAGTGAGCTCCATTTTAATTATTGATCACTGTATGGCTGACAAATCTCCGACTGCATTCAGCCTTCTCATGGTACAGCCATATCACTAATCTCTCCATGAGAATTCATAAAATTAATTCTGTCTCCCAGTCCATTAAAGAATGATGAATTAGCATAGATGCTTATAATAAACCTGTAGATTCATTTTGGTTTTCTTGACTATGTAAAATGTGTCTCTAACTTTTCAATACATTTTGAAACGAGGAAAATGGTAATGCCCTCGCCTTTTGTTTAACCCATTGTGGTTTATAAACTGTCTTGGCTTTAGGGTGTGCCAGGAATGGAAAAGACAGTACTACATCTGTAACAAAGGAAAACAAATTTCTAATGTAGGGTTATAGCGCATAGCTTTTTTACAGGAAGAACGTGTTACTTTGTAATTCTAGTCCAAATCCTCAGGTATTATATTTTCATTTCAGGGACTGTTAAATATAATTGTGTCTCTTTCAAATGCTGCCTTGTCCCAGTTGGATGTATGCTTAGCCATTGGACACACAGAGAATGGTTGGTCATGGGAGGGAACATGGGAGATTTCATCTGCTGCTTGGTTATGTCAGTCATTTTAAAAAATGTTCGTCATCTATTATTTATAATAAGATTCATTTGACTATGAGGTTCAGAGAGGAGCTACTATGAGCAGACGACGCGGAGGGCGTGCTAGGGACCTGCCAGTGCTCTAGGGCAGGGGCTCCCCCCTGCAGAGCATGCAGCTGTGTGGACGGCAGAAGTCAGCCTTGGCTCCTCGGGCGTCGTCTTAGCGGGGGCTGACCAGGCTCCGTAGGTGCGGGACTGATTTCCCGAGGGAGCAGGTCTCAGCTGCACAGCACAAATGGCTTGCCTAATGCCTAGAGGAGTAGTGTTGGTCTCAAGGACAGTGTCAGCTCGGCTCATGTTTACGAGCTACGGCCTTAAGTGTCTGACAGCTCCCACCATGAGGCCGAACGCGGAGTGTCACAGAGAGCCCCGACGGACACATGAGCCACGACAGTGCGGTCCGAATTAAAGTGAGCAGTGGCTGGGCTGGCTGTAAATCACTGAGCCTTTATGCAGCCTCCTTTGGCTCGGTGGTTCTTGCTTGCTTGCTCTACCTGGAAATTCCCCCGGCTGTGCTTCGTTTCTCTTCATGAGCTCTTCCTGGTCAGAGCTCAGCACAGGTCAGCGGCTCTGTGCCTTCCTCTCTCATGCCACGCTTTCCCCAGCTCTTGCCGGGGAATTCTCTGTAGCAGCCTCAGGATCACACTGCCTGGTACTTGCTAAGCTGCTTCCTGCTGGCCCAGTGAAATACAGATTCCTGGCCACAGGCCTGGAGACCCTTTGCGGAGCAGCCTG
>PVKN010023399.1:0-14841 GCA_004027915.1 Capromys pilorides
TCTTATTTGGGGGTTAATCCTCAGAAGTCCATTTCTATTTTGGTTTGCTACCAAGAAGAGCTATTGTGAGGAATTTCATTCAGGAAATAACTCCGTTGTCAAAGGCCAAATGCTGTGGAGGTGCTCCGTGGCCCTCCACACGTCAGTTCCCCTCCGTGCATCTGTGAATGGACAACAACGGTGCCCACCCCATCGAGGGCTTGGATTTTTTTATTTTTAAATATATTATGGCCGCTCAGCCTGCCCTGGGGGTGGGGCTGGTGCAGCATGTGGTGCCAGGGATCGAACCGTGGTCCCTGCGGTCGCCTAAGCTTGCCCAAGCAGGCGCTTTAGATGGCTGAGCCATCTCGCCGGCCCCCGAGGGCTCGTATGAAAGGCAGCACAATCCTCACCCTAGCTCACATCGGTTTTAGTGTCAGGTGTCGCTGTCTGTGTTGTCCCTGCCAGCGGCCCTGGTACTGCACTCGCCACCCCCGGAGTCCCAGATGTAACAGAAGCAGGTCAGCTGGGGCGCCCCTCCACAGGTGATGGTGGCAGCCCCCCACCCAGGAACACTGTTCTTGATCCTGTCCCTTAAGGACAGGCACCTCTGTGGTCCACAGAGCTGTGAAGGATCGGCTAGGTCCTGGCACTGACGAGACCTGGTGCTAGCTGCTGCTCGGGCCTGGCAGGGGGGGTGCGTCAGTGGGGCTGCAGGGGTCAGCACCCCACAGACGTGGCTGTGCACAGGTGGGGTGCCCGCAGGTCCTCGGAGGAACTTTCCCAGGGTTCTTGAGGTACGAGGGCCCAATGTGCAGTGCGCTTACTTGCATTTTTAAAAACAAAGCGATTTTAAGCACAGTATTTACACATGTGGCAGCAGACACGGTGGACTTCTTCAGGAGACCTAGGAGGTTTTATTGCCGATTCTGAATTCCGATTTAAAAGCACACACTCCGCATGCTTTATTCTTTAGCTTAACATCACGAGGTTAGTTAAGGAAAACGGAGAGACACCTGTGACGTTCCCACAGCTTTTGCATCTGCCTTTTGCTCCATCCTGCAGAGACCCACTGCCCAGAGAAGAAACAGTGTCCTGTGGGTATCGATGGGAGCAGTGGGTGCTGTGCGCTGCGGTGCTGGGGCCCCAAACGGAGCTGCCAGAGTGCCAGCCGGCAGCCTGGCCCCGGTGAGTCGGGCGGTTGTTGAATTGCACAATTCCAGCCCACAGGCTTGGCCTCTGTAGGGGTACGGCCAGCGGCTTCCCTGGGGATGCACGTGTAACAGCCCTGGTCCGCATCTTTTTGTTGTAACCTAACAGATGTTTGATAACTGAACAGCCCCTCTCCACCTTTCGGGGAGGTTGGTTTTTGTGTTTGTGATGCATTTCGAATCTCTTAGGATACGCTACGTTATCTGTTAGCGTCAGCCCAGGTTTAGTTTGTGCTGTAAAGGGCTGGGTAGATCCACCACTGGGTATACAGCAGCCAGAGCGATGGTCTCACTACCCAGAAGCCCTTGTGTCAGCCTGTTTGTGTCAGGCAGCCACCAACCTCCCTGCTTTCTGCCTTTTCCAGAATGTCACTGGGGTCCGATAGTACACGGCTACTTCAGATCAACGTGGAAGATTCCTCTGTTTCTTTTTGTGGCTGGATTCAACCATCTTTTTAAAAACCTATTGGGGGGGGGGGGAGATAGCTCTGTGGCACAAGTGCCTGCCTGGCAAGTGCAAAGTCATGAGTTTGAACCCCTGTCCCGCAAAAAAAAAAAAAAATTGAAAACCTATGAATAAGTGTCATGGTATGGATGTTATTGGAGGAGGTTTTGCCTGTCTTCTTATTGAGAGACATCTTGATTGCTTCCAGTTTGGGACAGCTGTGAAGACACTGGCTGTACCTGTTCATGTGGAGGGTTTCACATGGACAGAAGCTTTTAGCTCAGTTGAGTGAGTGTGCAGTTGCTGACTCTTGTGTTAAGACCTTGTTGAGAAGCTGGGGAGATAGCTCTGTGGCACAAGTGCCTGCCTGGCAAGTGCAAGGTCCTGAGTTTGAACCCCTGTCCCGCAAAAAAAAAAAAAAAACTGAAGACCTTGTTGAGCTGTGTAAGAAACTACCTCGTGCGAGTTCTGTTGCTTTACATCCTTCCAGCATTCGGTATCAAGTTCCTCAATTTTAATGATTTTAATAGATTTGTAGTGGTGGTGGTTTATTTCCTTTTGTAACTCCCTAATGACGGGTGAAGTGGAACAGCTGGTCACGCACTTGTTACCATCTGTATGTTCTCTTCAGTGAAATGTCAGGGTTTTTTTGTTTCATTTCTGCAGTACCAGGGATTGAGCTCAGGACCCTGTGCTTGCCAGGCAAGTGTTTGTTCTACTGAGCTATCTCCCCGGCCCCCTGAAATGTCTTTTTTAATGTGTCTTGATGCACTTTTTTTAAAGATACATATTTTCCAACTGTTTTCAAGTCTCTACTATGTGTATTTCCATTGTCTTAATAGTACCTTCAAGAAAAAGTTTTAATTTAAATGTAATTAAATTTCTTAGCTTTTCTTTCTCTATACAAAGCTTTTGGTGTTACATCGAAGTTGTTGAAGTCAAGATCACCTAAGATTATTCTCTGTGGTTTTTTTTAATGTTTTTGTAGTTTTGTGTTTTTGTTGCATGCATAAGTGTAAGATCCATTTGAAGTTAAATATTATGGTAGTCATAATGTCTGTATCTAGATTGTATTTTTAATATTGATAATTCAGTTATTCCACAGCCATTTACTTAGAAAACTTTTTCCCTTTAATTATGTTTTCTCATTTGTGAAAGTTTAGTTAACTGTAGTTGTATAGACTGACATACCTTTTTTTACATGCTTTTTAAACAGAGAGGAACATTTTAATTTCTTAATAATCTGTTGGATGTCAGCCATGTATTAGAAGCAGCCACAGACACAACTGCGGTTTCCTGCGTGCAGCGCGCCGCAGGCAGGGCGCTGTTCCTGTAGCCGGGCGCTCCACTGACTCTAGGGGACACCTTGCTCAGCTCCACCACTGGTGTGGAGCTCATGAGGGCAGGCCTGATGGCTCCCAGAAGTACAGCGGGAGAGCTGTGACCACGGTCACTCCGCCAGGCAAGGGCAGCGTGTGCTGGGGCCCTGGCGGAGGGCGAAGGTCGTGTGTGCCCCCGCGTCCAGGCTTGAGGGACAATCTGACCGGAAGAAGCAATCAGGACCTCCGAAGATCGTGGGACAGCGCAGTGAGAGCAGGATTCGGTGCAGGAGCCAGCCTTCGGCCCGCGCCCAGAAGCGAGCCAGCGCCTTGGCCCAGAAACTCCTATAATTGTCTATAATTAGACTAAAGTGTAGGGCTTGTGCACTGGAGCCTAACGGCACCTTGGAGGCCTATTTTAGAGCCTTGAATTTCATGAGGCTGAGGACTTTCTTTTAACTTGGCATGTGCTAAACGTTCTGCAGCCGGGGCGTGGCAGGGCAAGGCTGTGCCTTAGGGAGGTTGGGCGTGCGTGTGCGTGTGCGTGCGTGTGTGTGTGTGTGTGTGTGTCCCACTAAGTATCGGGGCTGGGGTGTGCCAGGGAAAAACCCCTCCTCCCGCGCAGCACCCAGCCGGCACCGAGCTCGCTCCCAGTACCCTAGGCTCGGTGTCCCCAGGCCCTGCAGGGGGTGCGGCCCGGCGTCCTTGGCCCAGAGAAATTTCCATACCCTGTAACCTGACCTCCAGGACCTAGTCGCAGGCGGGCAGCCGCGCGTTTGCAAGCCCTGGAATCACTCAGCTTCCTGTTCTCACCTGGGGGTGAGGGGAGGGCTGGCTTTTCCACCGGGAACGTTTGCTTTCTGCCCTTTTCACAAAATGTAAAAACCCAGTAGCGAGTGGCAGCAATCACCGTGCAGAATGTGTCACAGCCCGGCCCGCGAGGACTGCTGTGAGTACAAAGAACCTTTGTCTCGCCGGCTTAATTGGCTTTTGTTTACTGGCTGTTTCAAGGTCAGGGAAATCACGCTGCGGCGTGGGTAACCTGCTCTCCAGGAGCCTCGGAGCTGATCAGCTTCTTCTGCGGCCGTCTCTGTCCACGCACCTCCGGGTCGAGGTAGCAGAGAAAGCAGATCAAGGCTGATTCTTCTCCATGCGGGCCAGGGAGAGGCAGCATGGGGGCTCCCCGGGGAGACTCTCTCAGTCTCTGCAGGGCTGGGATTGCATTTTATTAGTGTAATGTAATTAGGTTACGCTAACTTCCTGTGGAATCTTAAATGGAAGATGGATGATGCAAAGGTAAGGCTCGCCTGTTTGTCTTTAGGGTTGGCTGGCCCAGGCATATGTCTCCTGGGGTAGTGGAACACCAGTGTGTCGCCTGCTAAACGCCACCTGGGAGGTGGATCGCAGGATCTCCTTAGTCTCTTCTTATAACCTGCTTATCAAATAGAGTCTCGCTGAGGCGCTCCGATCGTTTCCGTGTTTTCTGCCGGACGAGCCTCCTTCTCAGGGCTGTGTGTGAGGCCCTTGGCTGCAGACCTACTGTGTGTGCGTAAGGCTTGAAGTATTCCACGTGTTGGACTCCTAGGAGCTATATGGAGAGCAGAGCTCTGTATTTCGTTTTAAATTGTCACGCAGCTCTTTGAAAAAAGTCTGCCCGTGTAGTGGGGAAGTTTGCAAAGACAGTTAAGAACCTGTTTTTTTAAGTGAAGACAGGAGGTCCTCTACCGGTGTCCTGCCTGAGTCCTTCACATGGCTCTCGGCGGCCACCTGTTTGCTGGGGTCCCCTGTGTGGCTGGCTCAGCCCGCCCTGTGGGTGGGGCTGCCGCAGCCTGTGGCGCCCTGCCCTTGCCTGAGCTTGCCTAAGCAAGGGCTTTAGACCACTGAACCATCTGGGCAGCCGCTGGCTGCTATTTTTGATCAGAGCGCGTTGGGTCCCCGGCGCCTGTGGCTGCCAGTCTGGCCACTCGACCGCCGTGCCCCACGTGGGCTTCTGCGCTTCCTCCTGCGTTTGCTCAGAGCAGGCTCGCAGCACCCGTGTGAGTGTGCTGACATAACCCACGCTTCCTTTCTATGTGTTGGCCAGGTGGTGGTGGTCATGACACTGCCACGAGTGTCCTTCCTGGGTGCCCTCTGTCCTCTCCTAGCGCACGCTCCCCTGTGCTGCCTTACAGGTCCTTGTGTGCCGCTGACCTTGGCAGGTGCCTGCATGGGAAGGAGGAGACCAAGCCACCAGGCGTGGGAGGGACACCGGGGCCTGCGGGGCTGCCGGGGTAGACGGGCAAGAGGGGCCACGCGCTTGCCGTGCCACTTTGCAAAAGGTTGCGTTTATTCCATTGTTTTTCCTGTGTGCTGATAGCGAGGGACTCACTGTAGTGAACCAGTCTTTTATCTTTGTGGCTTGGTCCTTAAAATGACGGGTTTTTTGTTTTGTTTTGTTTTTTTTAAGAGCTGGGGCCTTAAAATGTTGCCCGAGCCAGCCCTGCACTCCAGGGCCCCAGGGACCCCCCTGCCTTGGCCCCATCAGTAAATGAGCTGTCCACGAGTGCTACACCCCCTGGCTATCCCGCCGCTGGCCTGCTGGTGCTGCTGTCTTCATGATGACATGTGCTTCTGGAAGAGGAGGGAGGCCCTGCTGGTGGCCCTGCCGCGCGGCGCAGGCACCCAGATTCCGTCTCCTTTACCTGTTCCCTGAAGTGTCCGTGGCTGTGGCAGTTGCGCTACGGAAGCAAACCCCAGGCTTGGGATTTTTAGATGTGGTGGCATGTGTTTTTAACCAGGGATTGAACTCAGGACCTTGCATTTGCCAGGTTGTCACCTGTGCCCCTGAGCTATCTCTCCAGCCCCAAATCAAGCTGGGTGCGGTGTCATGTGGGGATTTTTAGAGACAGGCCTTCTGTGCCAGCCAGGCTGGCCTCGGAGTCCTCGCCCTCCTGCCTCAGCCTCCCACGGGCAGGGATCGTGGCGCCTGCTGCTACACCCGGCTCGTGTGTGCAGCTTTGGTTCACACACAGCGCCGGTTTTCAGATTGGCGGGGGCTCTTCTGGGTTTCGTCTCCTAATTGTCTTGCTTTTGGTGGTGACTCAGGCCACATGCTGGATAAGCGCTGCCCTCGAGCTACAGCCCTGTCTCGTTGTTGGATTTAGGCAAACGTTGAATGGCCTTGAACACAACTCACTGCCAGCGCTGTCTTCTGTGAGTGGAGTGACATCCCGCCGCATGGCCGTGTGACTCGCAGGTCGCAGTCCCCATCAGACGTCCTGGCTCCTGCGGGCCTTCCCTTTCCTAGCTGTCAGGACCAAACTAAAGCGCTAGAAACTGTGCCTGAGATCGCAGAATCTGAAATCAAAGCTGAAGAAGGGTCAAGCAGATCCTGGAGGACACAATACTAGGATTTCTCTTTTTAAAAAAATTCCTGAGTAGGGGCCGGGGAGATAGCTCCGTGGCATAAGTGCCTGCCTGGCAAGTGCAAGGTCGTGAGTTCAAACCTGGTTCTGCAAAAAGAAAAAAAGAAAAATTCATGTGTTTATTTTATGGTTATTTTTATTGAATATGTGCGTCTTTTTTTTTTTTTTTTTGGTCTTTTTGAGACAGGGTGTCCTTGTGAAGTTCAGGCTGGCCTTGAGCACACTTTTGTAGCCCAGGCTGGTCTCGAATTCACAGCGATCCTCCTGCCTCAGCTTCCCAAGAGCTGGGATTACAGGAGTGCACTACCGGGTCTATGTGCTTCTTAAAGGACTTAACATCCATTGATGAACAGCTATGAAAAATCATCTTTAAAGGTCGTTCAAAGATTAAAGAATAATAATTGGTTTAATGACAGATACTGTTGTCAACAAATTCAGCTTTGAGGTTGTAGCCCCCACCCCCACCCCCATTGCTATGTAGTTCAGGCTGGCCTTCAACTCACTGCATGTAGCCCAAGCTGTCTGCAATCAGCTTCCTGAGTAGTACTGGGCTGGGCTACCATGACAAGCCCCTTTTTTCTCTTTTGAATACCATGCTTATTTTATCCTGCCTAAATTTTGCTTCGGCAGAAGATGGGACGTAAGTTATAGTGAGTTACCCATTTACAAACTTATAATCAGATAAAATTTGCTCCCATTGGACTAAATTTTTACAAACTGATTCTGCGCTCCTGCTCCGGCCTCTGCAAGGAGAGCAATCTGCAGCGGGGCGTGGTTCTCCGGGCCTCAGGCCCTGCGGGGGTGGGGGGGGGTGGGGCTGGGTTTCCCCGCATCACCTGACCCCGCCTGGCCCCCTGTGCCTCCCTGGTGTCCTCTGAGTCCGGCTTGGGCAGAGAGCCTGGCCATGCCTGAGCCCGGCGCTGAGTGCCCGGGATCCCCACCCACCTGCGCGGGGCTCAGGGCTCCGCAGCGCTGGGAGTGAAGGAACCTCGCAGCCCACAATCGCGCTCTTGTCTTTAATGAGCACAGCTGGGCTCTCCCTCGCTGGGCGCTGGGCGTGGAGTCTCACTTCCTGCTGCTCTTGTGCAACGCTTATGGGATTGCAGTGAGCCAGACACGCTCAGGTGAGTGCCTCCCTGCGCACGTCGCTGCCTTTCGCAAGCGTTTCCCTGGTTCTGCGTCCCTAGCGCCCAGCACCTGGGCTGTCTATTTAAATTTAAAGGTGCAAAAGTAAGGTTTGCCTCTAGTGGATTTTTGTCCAGGGTTTAGCTTGCTCTTATCCATCATTTGTTTTTGTCAAGGCATCCTGCATTCTTGTATTTCAGATTGTGAGAAAAGAGGGCTTTGTGAACTTTTTAAATTCTGATTAACTTACCCTAAGTGCAAATTAAAACTAGATACGTGGGGGAGGGGCATCCCCAGACCTTCACACTGTGCTATGTTAGTTCCCCAGCCCTTTTTTAGTTTTTTTTTTTTTTAATTATTTATCTTTCTCTTTTTTTATGTATATTGTGCAGGGTCTCACTACACAGCTCGGACTCATAGTAATCCTCCTGTTTTCAGCCTCCCAGCGCTGGGATTACAGATGTGCACCAGTGCACCCAGGGGCAGGGCCAGCACAGCATGTGGTGTGGAGGATCAAACCCTAGTCCCTGTGCTTGCCTAAGGGGTGGGGGAGTTTAGTCCGCTGAGCTGTCTCGCTGGCCCTTATTTTTGTCTTTTTGAGACAGGGTCCCCCTATGCGGTTCAGGCTGGCCATGAGCTCACTTTGTAATCCAGGCTGGTCTCGAACTCACAACAGTCCGCCTGCCTCAGCCTCCTGAGTGCTAGGACCACAGGTGTGCGCCACCATAGCGTACTTCTTTATTTTGAAACAAGTTGCTGCTTTGCCCAAGTTGGGCCCAAGGTGTGATCCTCCCGCCTCAGCTTCCCAGAGTGCTGGGACTGCAGGTGCGGGACGCCGCCCCTGCCTGCTGATTCACCCGGGCTGAGACCCCTTCCTGCCTAGCTTCCGTCCGGCCCACGTCCCTTCCTGTCCATGTTAAGTGCAAGAGCAGGGCCCCTTGTTTATTCTCACACTTCTGGGGAGGGAGGCTGCAGGACGTGCAGGAGACTCCCTCACAACTTGCCGCTCCGTGGTGCATAGGACAGTCCCAGATCCACGCAGCCACCACCACAGCCACTGCAGAGCACTCGTTCACCTCAGGAAGACGCCCGGGCCCCAAGCTGCCTGCCCACCCGCCTTGACAGCAAGCCTCTAGCATCTGCCACAGACTGTTTTCCTATCTGCTCTCCTTTCCCGCATCTCAATTGTTTATTCTTTAAAAAATTTTTATTTAGCACAGGGTCTAGAGGATCTGACTACGATCGGACCCACAGTGATCTGCCTGTGTTCAGCCTCCCAAGTGCTGGAACTGCAGGCGCCGCCACCACCCCCAGTCTCAGTTGCTGTCTCAGTGGCCCCGAGCGGGGCCGGCGGGCACACCCAAGATCGAGCCCTGGTCCCTGCCTCTGCCTAGGTTTTAATCTGCTGAGCTGTCTGGCCAGCTCATCAATTGTTTATTCTCTATGTTCAGTTTTTTTCCCTTTTGCTCTGTCTATTGCACTTTTCAGGTTTTATTTACTCTTCAAGGGTCTTATGCTAGGGAAACAATATGATGTTTACCCATGTGGGTTGATCTGTTTCCCTTACGAGCATAACCTCTAGCTGCATCATTTGCCTATAAGAGCCTCAAGTTTATCTTTCTTTATACCTGAGTAATACTCCATTGAGTGAAAATACCTCGTCTTTTTGATCTATTCCTCACTTGATGGGCTCCAACAAACATGGGTGCACATGTATCACTGTGGTATGGCTGATGTTTTCAGTTCTGGAAAAATCCTCAGAAAGGGAATAGCTGGGTTGAGTGGGACTTTGAATCCTGGCCTTCTGAGGACTTCCCACGCTGATTTCAGCAGCTGCTGTGCCAGTCTACACTCGCACCAACTGTGGAGACGTGCTCCTCTCTCCCCGCAGCCTCTCCGGCACTTGTCATTGGTAGATTTCGTGACACTAGCCATTCTTTTCGGGGTGAGGTGGAATCTCAGTGGTGTTTTCATTTGCGTTTTTTGAATGCCCAGTGCTGATGAACATTTTTTCATGTATTTGCTATTTGTATTTTTTTTTCCCCCTTTGAGAAATGTGTATTCATCTCAGGTGCCCATTTTTGGATTGAGTCTTTGAATTTTGTGGCCCTGATTTTTTTTTAAAATCTGTTCTAGATAGAAGCCCTCTGCCTTGAGTGACAGTGAAGATCTCTCCCCGTCTGTGGGTCTCGTTTGCGCTCTGTTGGTGTGCAAACTCCTCGCCCTGAACCCCCACACACGGGCTCCTCCAGGCCTCTGGGCCTGGCATCTTCCTCCAGAGTGCTCTCGAGTGGCACCTGGGTGGGCGCCGCAGCTTTATGACCTACAGTGCTCCACTCTAGGACCATGGGGTCCTTAATCTGGATTGACATTGGCTGAAAAGGGCTGGGGAGATGGCTCGGCAGCAAGCGCAGGGTCCTAAATTCAATCCCTGGTATCAAAAAATAAAAATAAAAAGGAAGAAATTGCATGAAAAAAAAGCATCAGTGCTGACGTGCAAGGACTTTTTTCTTATCTGTGTCCCCGTGAGTTCAAAGCAGTAACTATTCGTGCAGCATTTGTCACTGGCAGTGGTAGCAGAGCAGGTACAGAATGTACGTAACCATGACCCCTTTCATCACCACCCCCACCCTGGGGTGAAGCCTGGGGCTTGCTGTGTGGGGCAGGCACCCCCCCCACTTACACCCGTACCCGTCCTGCTAGGCCTGTGCATATGGGCTCGGGCGTCACTTGAGGGTTGAACCCAGAAGCTTCGCACTGAGCTGTGTCCCCAGCTGCCCCCTGCCCACGTCTTTTGGAGGCAAAGCTCCCTGTTGCTGAATTTCCCAGGCTGGGCTCGAACTTGTGGTTCTCCCACGTCAGCCTCCCAGTGCCGAGGTCACGGGCGTGCACGCAGAAGCCCCAGAAGGCATTCTGGATCTTTCCTCCCTTGCAAGAAATAAATATTCTAAAATGCCATTGAAGATACTGTGCCAGTGTAATCCTACTGAAGCAGCCCACCTCCTCAACCGACTCCTCCTCTAGGTCCTCTCGCTCCCTTTTAGGGGGATCTTGGCTCCACCAGCCAGAGCTAAGCAGGTGTGCCAGGGTCCACATACACCACAGAAAGAGACTGTGGCGTCCTTTCCTGTAGCTTCCTTTTCCCAGGAAGCCATGCGGGAAGGCCCCTGTGTGCCCTCAGGCCTTTCCTGTCCCTGTCTGCTAATGTTCCGCAGTGGGCGTGACATCTAAGGAGACAGTCTTGTGGCAGGTGGCATCTCGTTTCCAGAGCCCTTGTCCTCCCTAGGAGCTCCTCCTCGGGGAAGGGGACGTGCCAGATTCCAGTCTCCACTCGTCAAAATCCTGCCTGCCTCTCTGTCTCTCTTGTCTTTCTCTGTCTCTGTGTCTGTCTTCTGTCTGTCTCTCTCCCTCTCTGTCTATCTCTGTCTCTCTCAACTTTTTTTTTAGTGCGGTGTCATACCTGGCCGTCACCTGTCCCCTCCTGTCGGGCCCACGTGGCACCCTCCCAAACCCCCCGGACCTGGGACACCGAATCTGCCCTCGAGAGTGCGAATCACGGAGCCTCGCAGACTCTGGTTGCTAAGTAGATCCAGTGGGACTCCTGGGATTGTAGTTGCCCAGCATTAGGGCTGTTCCCTCGAAGTCCTAACCTGTCTGTCGCCATCGACACCTGGCCGTTAGCTGCCAGCAGGAAGCCTTTGTGAGTGAGCTCCTCCAGGGGAGAGCACCTTGGCACTCCTGATTCCGGATTGGCGCCCTGGGAGCAGCGTTCTGAACTGTGAAAGGCCTGGAGGTGGCTCTGTGCTGCTTCCAGCTGTGACATCTTTGCAAGTTAAATTCACCAGAAAGGAAGTTGCCCCTAAAGTGACGGCCACCAATGGAAAGCTGGGCTTGGCCCCTCGTGACCGCAGGGTGGGTTGCCCAGGGCGACCATTGGCCTGTCGATCCCCCTCCCCTAGGTAGGTTACTGGGAAGGAGCCCAGGGACAAAGGCGGGGACTCCGGCCGTGGTGGCCTTTCCCACTGGCCCCCTCCTTCCAGCTGTATCGAACCCTACCTACAACCACACCACACTAATTAGCCTGCCGCCAGGCGTTGCCATGGTGACCGGGCACTTTTTAAAGCTCAGGAATGGTGTTCATTATTGTCCCGTGGCTTTAGCGATGGGGAAAAGGCCAGGGTGGCAGTTGTTTTCCACATGAAGTTTGGCCCAGGAGCCCCAGGGAGTGTCCCTCTTGGACAGCCGGGGGAACGGTGAGTGTCACACAGTCCTGCCTTTTAGACAGCTGTAGTAACTGGTGCTAGGCCGTGGAACTGCACGGACTTCAGCCAGAAGAGGCTGCCTGGGGGGCAGACAGTGCAGGCCTCGAGCAGCAGAAGCCGGGGAGAGGCGCTCTGAACTGCTTCTCGGCCCCGGGACGGTGCGCTGAAGCGGCTTCCTTGGATGTTACGCGTGGAACTGGAGAGTCCTGGATTCTCCCTGTGCTGGGCAGGTTGCTCTGGGGCCGAGCAGAGGCCCAGGGAGGTTCTCGGCCGCAGAGCGATTGCTTCCTGCTGCCTTTGGTCTCCACCGCAGAAGAGTCACCCAGCGGCAGCGTTTGTGCACGGCTTGCTTCTCTAAGGGCGGACCGCGCAGTCAAGGCTGAGCTCGGAAGCCATGCATGCTGGCTGCTGGCCCCATCTCCCCGCGGTGCCTGGTTCGAATACTGCTAGGTAAAGAGGACTGGGCCGCAGCACTCGCGTGCCCACGGGCTGTGCGGGAAGTCAGGCTCCGAGGACGTGGCTGCTGCCACGAGACTGAGCTTCGTTGTTTGCTAGGTTGGGAAGCATGGGAAACGGGCCCATTTTGGAGTTCACAGCTGCGCGTTTGGAAGGCTCCTGAGCAAGCAAGCGCCTTGTCTCTTGTGCTTTTAAACAATTACGTCCTGTTGTGCCTTTGTTTAATTCTCTAATTCAGTTGTGCAGAATAACAAAGTGCAAGTTCATCAAAGGCAGTCGGTGGTTGGGGTAAAAAGTGAGTCCCCAGCCACAGGGCTGCAAGTGGAAGCGACCCACGGGTTTTCTCTACCCTGCGAGAAGTGCGTGTGCGGCAGCGGTACCAGTTCAGCTGCTGAGCAGCTGCGAGGACAAGCGGCAGGAGCGGAGTCTCCGCGCCATCGCCCGTCCTCGCCGTCGGTGCTCCCGGGTTCTCCCTGGAGAGGGGGCGCCCCACGCGTGTAGTACTTGGCCAGAACTTAGGCAGATTTAAATTCCTTTCTGCCTCCTCTGTCCACTGGCTAGCGCTTTTGTCCCTCTTCTCCACCTGTTCCTCTCTCTTGTGTATTCTCTTCATTGGCTACTGTGATATTCAGCTCAAAAATGCATTTTAAAATATTGAAAAAGCAGGGCCGGTGAGATGGTTCAGTGGTCTAAAGCGCGTGCTTAGGAAAGCTTAGGCAACCATGGGGACCAGGGTTCAGTGCCCGGCACCACATGCTGAACCAGCCCCACCCACAGGGCAGGCTGAGCCGGCCATAATAAATAAATTAATTAAATAAATTTTTAAAAAATACTGAAAAAGCAAAATAAAGTTTTTTTTTTTAAACTAAGGCTACCTCATACCCAGAGAGGTCCTGCCTCTTTTTTTTTTTTTAATTATGACCGGCTCAGCCTGCCCTGGGGGTGGGGCTGGCGCAGTATGTGGTGCCCGGGATTGAACCCCAGGTCCGTGCAGTTGTCTAAGCAGGCTCTTTAGACCGCTGAGCCATCTCGCCGGCCCATAAAGTAGTGGTATTTTTATGATACAATTCTTTGAAAAAGATTTTGAAATTGTTGGTGCATTGATGATACTTGTGAGATTATGATATTGGATATTGGATATTTTGCTTAAGGAATTATTAGTTTTTTTCAAGATATGGTATTATAATTACATTTAATATGGCCCCTATTTAAATACTAATAAGATTGTGTCTGTGTCTGTGTGTGTGTGTGTGTGTGTGTGTGTGTGTGATACTGGGGATTGAGGTCAGGACCCTGCACTTGCCAGGCAGGCACTGATTCTACTGAGCTATCTCCCCGGCCCTAATAAGATATTATGAAGGCTGAGATTTCTACCAAAAATATCAAGAGTGGGACGGGGTACAATGTGGATGGGACAGGACTGAGTGAGGTCACAGATATAGAAGCTGAGTGATCTGGGTCCTCAGGGGTTCATTTTCTAGGCTGTAGTTTGTATTTTGCTTAGGGTTTTTCTCTACATTTTATTCTTTTTTTTTTTCTTTTGTTTTGGGGATGGCTTGAGCCCATTGCCTTCGAACTGAGACAGGTCCCCGGTTTTTGTGGGTTTTTTTTTTTGCCTTGAGACAGGCTCTTGCTAGACTCAAACTTGCAGTCCTCCTGCCTCAGTCACCCCGCTCGTGGGAGTGAGAAGGCTCCTGCCACCACACCCGGCAGCCCTACGGGCTCTGTCTCACCATCCGTGCCCCACTGTCACCCGATGCAGATGCCAGACCACTTTGACCAGGCTGTTGTCCTGAACCAGCTGCGTTACTCAGGGATGTTGGAGACCGTGCGCATCCGCAAGGCGGGCTACGCTGTCCGAAGGCCCTTTCAGGACTTTTATAAAAGGTGAGCGCCGAAGGTGTTCCTTTTCTTCTTGGGGGGCTGAGAGGAAACAGGGACCCTCGCAGAGGTGACCCATGGATCTCGTGCTGCAGGTATAAAGTGCTGGCGAGGAACCTGGCCCTGCCTGAGGACGTGCGTGGCAGGTGCGTGGCCCTGCTGCAGCTCTACGACGCCTCCAGCAACGAGTGGCAGATTGGGAAGACCAAGGTGAAGAGGGCCAGGGTGACCTGGTGCCTGGGGTACACTAGGTGGCCCCCAGATCCTCAGAAATGAGACCCCAGGCCTTCCCATGGGCTGTCACCCATCCCCACACTGGGTGTTGTCCCTGCCACTGTAGCAGCTCTTGTGCAGGAGGACAGCAGACAGTGTTGTCCGACACAGTGAAGGGCGGAGTTGGGCGCATATCTGCAACCTTAGCAATAAGATTGCAAGTATAAAACCTCCAAGTCCTGGGCCGGCCAAATAGCTCAGCGGATTAAAGTGCCTGCAAGGAGGCGCAGGGGCCAGGGGTTCAATCCCCATCCTCCCGTGTCAGGGAACACCGCGATTCTCACGTGGCTTTTGCTACTGCACCCCACCCCCCACCCTCACTGTCTGCTTGCAAGGGCATCACGCCAGTGTGCTCCACACAAATACGGGTAGCGAGAGCCCGGTGGGGAGATCTCCAGGAATTCTACAGAGCTGGCTCTCAAGCTCCAGGCTCAGGCTCAGGAAAGCTTCTGGCTGTTTCCACACCAGCCACCTTGTGTTTGTGGT
>PVKN010023400.1:0-14802 GCA_004027915.1 Capromys pilorides
CTGGGGGCGTGGCGCCTCCTCTGGGGGGCGGTGCTCGTATTCCCACAGGCAGAAACAGCTCAAACATTCATAGATAGGCAGGCAGCTGTGGTATATCCGTGGGGTGGAGTATGACACAGCCATGAAAAAGGAGCGCGGCACTGTCCCCTGAGGCTGTGTGGGCAGCCGGAGGACTCGGTGCTGCGTGAAATAAACAGTTGCCCCAGGACGCACGGCGGGAGACTCTGCTGCGGCGCAACGCGCGACGCCGGTGAACCCTGGGGGAAGGGAGGCGAGCTCAGGGCTGCTAGGGCCGCGGGCGGCGACTGGGGAGCGAGTGCAGACGGGCCCGGGGGCTCATCCTGCGGGGAGGAGGATGTTCCAGAGCCACACTGGGGTGCTGGACGCGGAACAGTCTTGGGCCTCGGCCTCCCGGGCCACAGCCGTCTTTGTTTTATTTATTTGATTCTTAATCAAGACGGGGTCTCCCGACGCTCTCCGGGGCTCAGGCTGGGCTGAAACTTGGGGTCCTCCTGCCTTGCCCTCCAGAATGCTGCATGCCAGGCGATGCCTGCTGGCCAAGCCGTATGGTCCACCTCCGGGTGCCCGGAGCTCCCAGCGGGGCAGCGGACAGCGGAGCTCCTGCCCGCCAGGAGCCCAGGCCCAGCCGACAAGGAATGCGTCGGCAGCCACCGGGCAATTTTGTTTTGTTTTGTTTTGTTTTCTTTTCTTTTTGAGACAGGGTCTCGCTGTGCAGCTCAGGCTGGCCTTGAGCTCACTTTTGTAGCCCAGGCTGGTCTCGAACTCGCACCGATCCTCCTACCTCAGCCTCCCAAGTGCTGGGATTACAGGCGTGTGCCACCACGCCCGGCTCTTGCTTTGTATCTTTTGAGACAGCCGGGATCACACACGGTGGCGGCCGATGCCCGGTGCCGTGCAGCCTAAAGTCCACGCGCGAGCATGCGGTGCGGTGGCCTCGGCCACCGTGGTCCCCGGGGCCGCCCAGGAGTCTGCGTCCAGCGTCTGCCGTCGGCCACCCGCGGGGCCCGTGCAGGATGCTGGCAGCGAGCGGGCGGCGCTGGCTGTAGGCCACATGGGCGTCCACTCCTGGGTCTCATCTCCAGGGCCTAAGTAAAGGGAAAAGCACAAAATGTGGCCCTGACGAGCAGAACCCTCCTTCACTCTGTCTCTCTTTTTCCGGCCCTGCGGAATTTTATAGCAAACCCTTCCTGCGAACTTGGTCAGACACTTGGGCTGGGCCGTGGGTCGACCAGTTACCCCTAAGTGCCCTGGCTTGATTGACAGGGCCGGTGCGGATGTGAGAGGGTGGGCGCTCTCTGTGATTGACAGCTGCCTAGTGGCAGAGCTGGATACTGGTGAGCGGGCTCAGCCAATGAGAGAGGAGTGCGCGAGAAGGAGCCGAGGTAGGCATTGGCGGGGGCTGAGCGCGATTTTTCTTCCTGATTGGTATTTGTCCGAATGGGTCCTGTGGCTTTTCTCTGGAGGGCGCGGGCAGTGGGTGCATTATCGGAAAAATTGAAATCAGGGCTTTGCCAGGCCGTGTTCAGAGCAGCATGATTGACATCACCAAGAAGGAGCGACCCTGGGGTCTCCACGCAGTGGAATATTACTCAGTCACGAAAAAGGACATGGCTCCTGGATAGGGACCACGAACAGGCCTCCTACAAGAACAAAGCAGGGCGGAGGTTCCCGGGGTGGGAGCGGGCCGGGTGTCCAGAGGAGACTGAACGACTCGCGGAGGGGTCGCCGGGGCCCCGGGTGAACCCGGCTGGCCGGCCTGAGCGCTGCCGGAGGGCCCCCAGCCTCAGCCGGAGCGACCTGCGAGGCCCGTGGAGATGGAGCTGGCGTCCAGCACGGGGCGCAGTGTGCGCTGTATCTGCTATCTGCCTTCCCTCGCCCTTGCCACTGGCTGCCTGTCTGACGGCGTGTCCGTCTGTCTGTCTGTCTGCCTCCCCCACCCGCCATGGTCTCTGCGCTGACCTGCACCCGCTGGGGAGACGCGCTGTGCAGGGGGGACCGTGCGGAGCAGCTCGAGCGGAGCCCGTCCTGCCTCAGGCTCCTGAACGCAACAGCAACGTCCGCGTGAGGGACAGAAGAGGGGACGCAGAGAGGCAGCCTGAAGGCGGGCAGAGGGGAGATTTGAAGGGAAGCCTCAGGTGGGGGTTGGTGGGGTCAGAGAGCTCCTGGTGGCTGCGGAAGGAAGCCACGGATGGAGGGACCACGCCACAGGGCCAGACTCGGAGCGTGGCCACGTGTGCATCCAGTCCTCAGCGGCACGATGAGGTGGCCTGCTGTGTATCGGGGATGTCCGGATTGAAACCAGCACTGTCCGTGTCCCGACCTGCACCATCCAGGTGACTGGAGGATGACACCCAGCCGTGGACCAGCTGTGGCAGGGGCTCCGTGGGCACCCCGCCGCCCCTTCCCCTCTCTGTTTCGCACCAAGGCTGGTGGTGTCTCCCCCCCGTTCCTCTGCCGTCCGCGGCCTGAGCCCTGAGTGGCATTAACCGCTGTCAATGTCCAATTATTTGGTTAGAAAATGTTAATTTTCCCCACTTAGTGACAGCACCCTTTACATATTTTCTTTATTAATGCCTAGTTGTATCACCTTGGAAAGTGAGGAAAATTACATGCCATTCTGCATGTGCGTCACATGTGGACATACATATAAGTAGCTACGTAGCGTGGACATACGTGGGAGCCCCGACCTGGGCTCCGGGGACCTTGCACCTCCTCAGTGGTCCGTGGCCAGGTTTAGCCCCACTCCAGGGACTCGTTGGCCACTGTCGCTGGGATCTCTTGGCCACGTCTGTAAAGTGCTTTCCTCTTGAGCTGCAGTTCCTGTCCCCGCGGGCGTGCCGTGGCTCACACGTGCACGTGTCCACGTACGCATGTGGGCTTGGCGGGTTTCAGTTTTGCAGCAGGGTCACTCTAGGGCTGGCTTTGAGCTCGCCACGTAGCCCAGGTGGGCCTTGAGCCCCAGGCGATGCTCCTGCCTCAGCCTCCCGAGTGCTGGAATTGTAGGCGCACACCCACAAGAGCCCATGGATTGGTGTTTTTAATTTTTAATTTCTAACTTTCCGGCCCATGCCCGCAGGACAGTGTCCAGGCGGCCCCTGGACTCGTGGCCAGGCCTGTGTGTCTCCCCTCTCAGGAGAGCGCGGTTGGTTTTTCCCTCTGTGTCGCTTCCAGGAGCATTTCCGTCTCACCAATGCAGCCTGGCGTGCGCCCGCTGTCTCTCCGGCGTCTGCTGTGGTCCGAGGCCTTTCGCTCGGTTTCCGCTGTCGGAGCGCATCATGTGCTGGGCTTCGATGTCCGCCGGCCCCGGCTGTGCGGGGCCCGAGCGTTGCCCGGGCTCGGCGGGAACGCGTTTCTCTTGTCATCGGGAGCTTTGGATGCCTTTGGCATTAGGGCGGCAGCACCTACTGTGTGCTGACAAGGGGCTAGGGCGTCGCTGAAAGGATGCACGACAGACAGACAGACAGACAGACAGACGCTGCCCAGAGAGCCGATGCACGGTGGGCGGGCCTCAGCCCAGCTGGCGAGAAGGGGGCTCCGCCCTGCGCGCTAACCGTGTTCTCTGCGAGTGTCTCCGTGGCGTCCAGAGGGCCTCTGGCCACTTTGATATTTGGCAGGGCTTTGTGTCACGGGCTTTGTGTTGCCTGAGCCACGCCTGACTTTTCCTGAATGTGTTTAGTCAAATGACCGTATGCACGCATGTGTGCCTGTGTGTATGTTCATGTGTGTGCATGCGTGTGCGTGCGTGTGCGTGCGTGTGCCTGTGCACGCTGCACCCCGGCCCGTTCCCCAGCGTGTGAAATCCACCCTCGCGCGCGCACCCGGCCAAGCGCGGAGCCCCCGGTTCCCCCCCGCGTTCCCCACGGGCCACGCGCTCCGCCCGCCGCGCGGCTTTGCTGCCAGCTCCGCGCTCGGCTCCAAGCCAGGCGGCGCGAGGCTCCCCAGGGAGCCCCAGGGAAGCCCAGCTGGAGCGCCAGACGCGCGCCCGGCTGCTCGGCAGTGCCGCAGTCGGGTTTCCGCCGCCTCTTCGCTGCCCTCCTGCCTGTGCAGAGAGAGGGGTTCAAGACCGACCCCCAGATCCGCCCACGCGCAGCCTGGGGTGTGGGGGAGCCCGCGTGGAAGCAGGGCCGCCCTGGGGGGGGGGCGGATCTGCAGGGGGGGCCGTCCTGTCTCGGCCTCCTGTGGATCCAGCAGCCGCGGCTGAAGCCCCGGGAAGGGGAGGCACACAGAACTCCTCCAGGCCGCCCAGGGCAATGTCCTCAGGGGGCTCGCATGCGGCCGTGGGGTGAATTTCGGGGAACAACCGCCCGCTCATTCCTCCCAGGCCTATTCGCCCCGGGTTTTTCTTTGGCCTCTCCGCTCCCAATCATTTTAAAGTAGGAAATCAAGCGGGAGGAGGCCGCCCGCGGGAAGCGGCAGCGCCCGCCACGGTCCACACGCAGCAGGAGGGCGGAGGTCGCAGGTTCGGTTCCCACCCAGGCAGGGACGCGCTGGTGAGCGGCCTCCCCCGCGGGAATCCGGCTCGAGTCCGGGCACCCAGGGTGACGTCGCCGTCGCCCTCGGCTGAACAGGAGCGATCTGGCGAGGCTGCCCGTCCCTGGCCTTGTCCACGGGCCCGAGCTGCGGTCTCCCCCAGGACCCGGCAGTCCCCCGGCCGCCGCCGGCTTAGCTGCAGGTTGTCAGTGAGAAAAATCCCCACGGGGAACCCTGTGGGAGTTGAATATTTAGAAACCCAGAGGGAGCAGAGGGCCACGTGGCGGGAATGACACCTCTCCGATAAGCCAGGCAATTAATAGATTTATGCTCATGCTTCAGTGGAGAGCGGAGGAGGCCGGTGTCACTGGGCCGGCTCCGGCCGGACGGGCAGAGCTCATTTGCATACGAAACGGCGCTGGGAGAAAATTCAATTTAAGAAAATTCAGGCTGGCTTGCGGATGACAGCAGGGGGCGGAGGGCGGCCGCCGCTGCGAGAGGCAGCCTGGAGGGAAAGCTGAGGAAGAGGAGGCTGAAGCAGGGCGTGGAGGAGACGCTGGCGCGCTCGTCGCCATAGACGTGTTGTGCACGAAAGCGAGAGCCAGGAGCAGCCCAAGGGCGTGTGGGTTCAAGGCTGGGTCGGCACAGCACGGTGGAATATTATGCGCCCTGGAAAAAGAAGGTAGCTGGTGGAATGGGGAACGCCAGGGGCGGAGGAGGCGCTGGTGTTGCAGGGAGACCGTGCCTCCATTTTGGCAGAAGCAAAGTGTCTGGGGAGCTAAAACAATGTGGAGTGGGATCCTCGGACGCCGTGGATCTCGGGGGACACTTTCCCTGCCGCTGGCGACCTCTTTCCCAGTGCAGCGGAGTGAGTTTGGCAACAAGCCCAGGTCCCTCCTGACTCCAAGTCCCTTGATTCCTTTTGTATCACCAGTCCACCAATCAGCTCAGCTCTGGCTTCTAAAAGTCATCCAATCAGAAACGATTATCTTAAAGACCCGCTTCCAAGTACCAACGTATCAACCAATCAGCTCAGCCCTTCTTCTGAAAGTCAGTCAATCAGAAATAATGAGGTGAAAGACCCGCCCCTAAGTACCTGTCCGGCTCCCCGTGAAGAACGTAATTATTGTGTACTGTAATCTTGTATCAATAAATACTTAAAAATGTAAAAGAAAAAACGAATGCGGTGGAATTTTCATGGTGAAGAAGACATGTTTTCCACAATAATAGCAGCTGGTCACTTGCTCAGAATTCTGGCGACGGGTTGGTACTTGGAGACCAGCCTTTAAGCAGATCATTTCTGATTGGCTGAATTTTAGAAGCAAGCGCCAAGCTGATTGGTTGATGCGTTGGTACTTGGAGGAGGGCTTTTAAGTTGATCATTTGTGATTGGCTGAGTTTTGGCAGCAAGGACCAAGTTGACTGGTTGATGGGTTAGTACTTGGAGGCGGGCCTTTAAGCAAATAATTTCTGATTGGCTGAGTTTTAGAAGCAAGGATCAAGCTGATTGGTTCATGGGTTGGTACTTGGAGGCAGGCCTTTAAGCTAATTTTTTTTTTTTTTTTGGCTTTTTGAGACAGGGTCTCGCTGTGCAGCTCAGGCTGGCCTTGGCCTCACTTTTGGAGCCCAGGCTGGTCTCGAACTCGCACCGATCCTCCTGCGTCAGCCTCCCAAGTGCTGGGATTACAAGCGTGCGCCACCATGCCCGGCTGCTAATCATTTCTGATTGGCTGAGTTTTACGAGCAAAGGCCAAGTTGATTGGTGGACTGGTAGAGCGGTTCCTTGAAGGAAGTTGTGGTTGGTCCATTAGAAGCGCTTTCAAGGCTGGCCAAATAGCTCAGCGGATTAAAGCGCCCGCTGAGGCAGAGGCAGCGGCGGGGTTCGAACCAGAGGAGGCGGCTCTTCCAGCCAGGGCTTAGCTCCTTCGGGCGCCTCTGGCTTATCAGCGCCTGTGCACAGCTGTCCCTGGGCCTTTCGGGGATGTTTTACTTTATTTATTTATTATTATTTAATTTAATTTTTTTTTTTTTTTTGGAGGGACCAGGGTTCGAACTCACGACCTTGCGCTTGCCAGGCAGGCCCTTGTGCCCCGGAGCTGTCTCCCTGGCCCTCTGTGCTTCTCAACGCCCGCGTTCCTTACTGATGGCCAGGCGCAGAGGAGCGGAGTGAAGGGGCTCCGGGACTTTGCGCCGGCTTTGCACCCTGAACCTGGAGTTTTGTTACAATGCAGTTTTGAGTGTGCATCGCTCCTCGGCTGGTTTTATCTGCTGAACTTCTGCTGCGTTCCCGGGCGTCTTCGTTCCTCTTCTCTCGTTGCTGGGACAAACACCCAACGCTCAAAATGAGGGAGGGAGAGGTTTGTTTAGCTCCCGGTTGCTGGAGGTTCCAGTCCGTGTTCAGCTGGCTCCAAGGCAGAGTGGCACAGGGCAGAGGGCGGCCTTCCATGGCGGCAGCTAAGAGCAAGAGCGCAGGGACAGAGCCAGCAGCAGCTCAAGCAGCCAACTTCTCTTCCTCCCTTACACTGAAATGCAAATCACCGCGCCCATGCCTGCAGAGGAAGCTGGGGCCAAGGCCCAGGGCTGCTGGACGCCTGCGGAGCGAGGCCCGGACGACCAATCCGCGGAGGTGTTCTTTGCCGTCCGTCATTGGGTGCCGTTTAAGGACCAATCGGTGCACGCTAGGTTAGGCGCCTCATTTGCATGCGGGCTCAGCCAATCCAAGCCCGCCGCTTCGGAGCCTCATTTGCATCGTGCAAGGCCCAGCCAGCGGTGCCACTGGGCGGCCCTAGCCTGGCACCAGCGGGAATGAGGGGCACGGAGCGCGAATGTCCCGGGGCCGCATGTGCACGCCTGGTGCCACTTGGGGGTTCTGGGTGCGGAAGACGTTCACGGAGGGGCCGTGGGTGGCCTCGCTGCCTTTGCTCCAGGGCCGAGGTCCTGCTGAGAGGCCTGGTGGGGCGGTCCTGCCTCGGCCTCCCAGCGCTGCAGGGCCTGGCCTGGGGCGCCGCGCTGCACGGTCTGCAGCGGGCCACGAGGGCCTGGGGTCTGCACCCCCAGGCCGTGGAGCCCAAGCTGTGGCTGGGAGATAAACAGAGATACGACCACAGGGGACGCGGCCGTCCCTGCCCCCCAGGGGGGCTGTGGAGTCATGCAGGGCGGTCCCGGTGGGCTGGGGTGGGGACGCACGGTACAGCGGAGCCTAGCAGAGCCGCCCCGTCCTCATCGCCTCATTCCTGGCCCAGCCTCTAATGAGCCCGAGCCCCCTGGGACCTCGCCGCCGCCCTCCCATCTGTGGCGCTCAGCTCTCAGGGTCCCCAGGGCCCGGTTCTGTTTTCTCACATTAACACCGCATTAGCCGCTCGCATCTGGCACTGTAAAAATAGCAGCTGTTTGCAAAGCGCTGCTCTCCAAGAAAGGCGGCTCCACGGTGGTGCTTAAGGGGTCCCCAGTGGGTGGTGTGTGGAACCCTCTTGGCCCGGGCCACGGTGGTAATGGGAGGTGGAGGGACCTTTAAGAGGTGGGGCTTGGCGGGCGGAAGTGAGGTCATAGGGGCGTGGTCTTGAAAGGGCTATTTAGACCCCTAGGGCGCTCCGCCTTCCTTCTAGGGCACCTTGGCTAATCAGATCCCTGGGGTTTGCTGTCCACAGGGACACAAGGCGAGGGGCTCCTCTTGTCCTTGCCCAAGAAGGGCTTCAAAGGAAACCACTTGGGTCCCGCGGCCTGCTCGGCGCTCTGGGACCGGAGCTTGCGCGGCTCCCCCATGGTCCATCCTTTTCAGTGCCTTATACTATTCCACTGTACTGATGCCGCAGGAGTATGGCTGAGGAATGCGTGAGGGAGACCGAGGCTGCACAAGACAAGGCTGGCGGGTGGAAGAGCGCGAGTGAGCTGCGGGTCCTGCTCCCAGCGGGTGGAAGGGCCCCCGAGAGTGACCATGCTGAGTCCAAAGACGCAGGCAGGATGCAGAGCCCTGAGGAGAGGAGGCTGAGGGCTAAGAGGTGCTGGGACTGGGCCTGCCTCAGTGGAAGTGGGCGGCTGCCTCTCTGTCCCTGCCTCCCTCCCCCCTCTCTCTCCTTCTCTCTCTCCCTGGATATCTTGGTGTGACACAGAATCCGTGGCAGGATAAAACTGCTGGGCCCCGAGAAGCGGGCAGATCTCTGACTCTGAAGTGAACGTGGTCGGAAGATCCGTGGCACTCGTGGCCCAAGATGTGCGTGACGCGGCCGCTTTTACTGAGCGAACGTGAGTTAGGGGTGCTTGGGGGTGTCCGCAATGCGCTGCGGGTATTTCCACTATTTGTTATGGGAAAATTGGTCGCCGCTGGCCACGAGCTTACAGCCGGCTCGGGTGTCAGTCGGGCAAGGGCCCGCCTGGCCAGTGTGAGGTCCTGGGTTCGATCCCCAGTAAAGGAAAAAGAAAAATGCACGGCGCCTGTGCACTGCTGGAGGGCAGGGAGACTTCCGTTTGTTTGTTATGTGGGGTGCGCGCGCGCACACACACACACACACACACACACACACTCTTGTCTGGCGCAGGGGCATTGGGTTCTCGACCCACGGTGCCACGCCTCGGTCCCCCGCGGACATCACAGGGGCAGCGCCAGGGCCGAACCTGGTGTAGCGGTGACAGCGCCCCCTGCCGGACGGTGTGCGTCGTGCAGATTAGCACTGGGATGGGATTAGCAGCCGCCGCAGCAGCTCGGATTACGGAGGCCACCACAGAGGTGACCACGCCAGCAGGGCCTGGCACGGGCAGAGCTGAGGCTGCCAGCCATGCCGCTTTCACAGTGGCAGGGATCATGACCATGATAATAATGATAATGATAATAGTGATAATGGCATTTCCACAACGGATGCGACCCCAGCAGCGCTGTGACAGGAAGCTTCCACGGTGACTGAGATGACAGCAATTAGGCCCCTTGGAGGACAGGCGCTGGCAGCAGCTCCCGTGACCTCACTGGACACGCCAGCGATTCTGTCACACAGCGGCGAGCCCAGAGCGCCTCCCCCAGACAGCGAGGGGCTGCCGAGGTGACAAGACTGAGGCTAATGTCACAATAGCGATTGCGCACTGGCTGTGTGAGCTGGTAATATCAGGAGATTCCATTTTTACTCGTTTATGACTAAAATGGGGAGACGCCGTCCCGCTGGGCAGCTCTATCCCCCTTCCTGGGCTCGCACCGCCGCCCCTCCCGCCTCAGCCTCCCAGGACGCTGGGGATCCAGGCCTGGGGCTCTGAAGTGGGTAGCGTGACGTGGTCACGGCAGCCACGACGTTGGCACCACGGTGCGGGCCACGGGAATCGCCGGCTCAGGATAATAACCACGCTGCCCTTGTGGTGCCCGGAACAGCCCGGCCACCGCGGTCTCGGTCACCGTCACCTGTGCCGTCCTGCTGCTGTCATCCGTGGTCATAATTCTGTGACAATAAGGAAGAGGTGACACCTGTGGTAACAGTGATAACACGATGTTGCAGATGCAGGACCGAGGCGGAGGCGTGCAGCGCTACATTCGTGGTCCGCCTGCCCGTGGGCTCATCGCGGTGGGGTCTCTGCAGGCAGCGCTGAGCGGCCGGGCTGGTGGCTGTCGCAGTGGCGCGGGTGGCGGCCCTGTCAGCTGGGCTGGCGCTGAGAGCCAAGGCTGGGCGTGGGCGACTCGGGGGAGGAGATGGCAGCGGAGCTCACGGAGCACAGGGCGTGGCCCACGGCGGCTGCTGCGGAGCAGGTGCATTGTGGCTCCCGGGCGTGTGGGAGGAGGAGGAGGAGGAGGAGGAGGAGGAGGAGGAGGCCGCCCAGGCCACGGGAGCTGGGAGCAGGGAGGAGCCGGGGACCAGCGCTCCCCTGCCCAGGCCGTACCCCAGGGCCCCTCCAGCCAGGCCCCATTTCCTATGCTGTAGCCAGCTGGAGCTCGTCCCTGGTGGATCCCCGAGGAGCCTCAAGCCTGGGACCTGTCACCTCCAAGGCCCCACGTCTGAACACGGGCGCCCGTGGGCTGACATTTTAACTCTAATCCATAACACGGACCACGCTTGCTGACCTCGGTGAGGTGCCGCGCCGCGACTCTCCCGCGGGCGTCCTTTGAACCTGTCACCCCAGGGCAATGAAGGGCAGCCGGGGACGCTGTTTCAAACGGAAAAGCAGCTGTGCCGGGATGAAGCTCATGTGTCTGGTTTGCCTCAGTTAACGTGGTCTCCAGGTGCATCCACTAGCCTGGAAATGTCTCAGGCTCATCCTTCTTCATGGCAGCGTTGTACTCCATGGAGCCGGAACACCATCTTTCTGTATTCACCCACTTGTTGATAGGCGCAGGGGCCACCTCTGGGATTTAGCTATCACCAAGTCCCCTGGCGATCCTCCGACCTCTGCCTCCCAGGGTGCTGGGGTGATGGGTGCGCCCCACCTTACCAGCTCTGGAGCCACTGGGGTCCTTTGCCAGGCCACAGGGCTTGGCCTAGCATTCTGGCCTCCTCCAGCAGCACCCCGCGGGGCTGACTGTGCCCTGGGTTCCGTGCCTTCACCCTGCCTTCTGCCAGCGGCGTGGCTCAGGGCCACGGTGCCGGGTGCCACCGCCACGCGGGTGTTCACCAGCACCCTGTCATTCTCAGTATGAAAGGGCACCCAGCATGGGGAGTGGGCTGCGGTCCCAGCACCTTGGGAGGCTGAGGCAGGAGGGTCACAAGTGCTGTGTTAGCCTGGGACCCTCAGTCACTCAGCAGGACCCTATCTCAAAAGAAAAAAGAAAAAAGAAAAGGCGGAGCACAGGGTCCGTGGCGCTAAACATCTTCCGCTACCTGCAAGGGGCGGGGCTGCATCTTCCCGCCCTGCAGCTCAGGGCTGCCCGAGACGTGCTGCGTGGATCCCTCCCGTCTCCCTGCGTCTGCGCTGGGCTCCTCTGGCCAGCATTTGCGCCCCCGGCCGCTCTGCCCGAGCACCCCGAGGCTCCCCACTGCCCTCCAGGAGGCTGAGGCCGGAGCGTGGCGAGTTCAAACTCAGCCAACGTAAAACCTTAAGCAGGGGTGGGGGTGGAGCTGAGGGGTCTGATGTAGGTGGCCTCGGTCACGGTGCTGGAAAATCTCCGTTTTACCGACAGGACATGGCTGCCAGCCCGTTGTGAGCGGGGACGTCCGCCCGGCGGCCTTCTGCTCTTGACTCCCGCCTCCTGTCCGTGACTCAGGGGAAGAGAAGCGGCAGATGCTATGAAAACGCCGTCCTTTGGGAAGGCGCCCAGCGGTGTGGCCGAGGAGCCCGTGGCCACGGCACTGGTGTGGCCAAAAATGCCACTGCCCCAGACGTGTCAGAAGGAGACGCCACCTCGGCTCCTGTCCCCGTCCCTCGGGGCTCTGTGGGGCTGGCAGCAGCTGCCCTCGCCCGGCGGGGGCGGCCACCCGTGTACATCTCCTGTCAGGCGCTGGGCCTCGGCCTCCTCAGGTGCGGGCCACGGCGCAGCTGCCGTTCCTGGGCCGAGCAGGCTGATCGCCCACGGGTGCCACGGGGGAATTTGCACGCCACAACTGTTCCATGCACAAAGCAAAGCAAAGTGCCACTTGCGAGGGTCACCTTGCGGCTCTGTGTCTAAGGCGCACCCAGAGTCACACAAGCTCTGGGCATCCCAGCTCCGTGAGTGTCAGCACCGGGCTGTGGGGTCGCGCAGGGCGGCCCCAATGGGCTGAGGTGGGACAGACGGGGCAGGGGCCTCAGCCTCCCAGGACGGGCCACCGAGCCCTGCGGGGCGTCAGGCAGGCCGTCGTCTTTTGTTCTAACGTCTAGATTCCCCCAGCGACAGTGCAGAGGTGGCATCTGGAGCCCGGCGGTCCCCTCAGCGGCCTGCAGGCTTTCACCACGCCTGCTCCCCGTGTCCCCCCGAGCAACCCTCCATGGCCAAGGGGACCCCACTTAGCACCCCGAATTCCATGCACGCCTGCATCCTGCCCTGCTGCCACCACGCTGTCCTCGGAAGGTTTCCACGGCCACCAGGGGCTCTGGAGCGGGGACAGAGCTGCCACAGCCCCAGACGGCAAAGCCCTCAGGCTCGAGGGCAGCAGTAACACGTGGTGACGCACGGTGACACGTGGTGGCTGAGGCTGGGGGAAGAGGAGCCCGAGTCTGTGTTCTCGAGGCTGCAGATTCATTTGCTGAAGCCCTGGTGGTGGTTGGCGCCGTGGCTTCTTGCACTTGTGTTTCTCACAGGACGGTGTGGCTGTGGTGGATGTGGCCATGGTGGGCGTGGCCTTGGTGGGCGTGGCTGAGGCGAGGGCTGCTCCGTCCACGGACGGGGTTCCACGGTGAGCATTGTAGCAATGGGTAATAGCAGCTCCTAAAAGCGGAACTTTAATAAAAATCTACCGTAAGACTGCAGGTGCCCAGGGTCAGAGAAACGCGCACCCGGACGCATGGGCCAGGCTCGGCGAGACCGCGCCTTCACTTCTGTCCTTTTGAGGCGGGGGCTCCCCGCGGGGCTCGGGCTGGCCTGGCACCCTCCTTGCCGCTGTGGCTGGTCTCAGGCTCGCAGCCACCTCCTGCCTCAGCCTCCCAGAGCTGACCATTTTAAAACCAAGATGATTTTGAATGTGATAGTGTATCAAGGGGCAGAAATTAGGATTTGAATATCATTGAGGGAAATCGGAGCCAGGCCAGGGTTTCTCTCCTCCTTCAGTGCTAACGGAATTCCCACATTCTGTCTGTGTCTTTCGTGTTTGCTTCTCTCTCTCCCTCTGCCTCGATCTCTTTTTCTCCCCAGCTCTGTCTGTCTCTCTGTCTCTTTCTCTGTGTCTCTCCCTGTCTCTGTCTCTCCCTATCTCTCTGTCTCCCTGTCTCTGTCTCTCTCTGTCTCTCTCTCCCTGTCTCTGTCCCCCCCTTCCCCTTCACCCTTCGCTCCGCTCCTAGCGCAGCTGTGCCCACAGGGTGGCGCTCCGCCTCCTGGATCCCTTCGGTAGTCTTCCTCCCACACTGCGCCCTTAAGCCCATTTTCTGTGGATTGCTTTCACTTCTTTCCCTCCACAAAATTAATTTGTGTTGTGGGCATGAAAGGAATCCATACGCCTCCTTTGGGTGGACTTAAAAGCCTGTTAGCCTGGGCCCCGAGCAGGCAGCCAGCCCAGCCCAGCCCAGCCCAGCCCAGCCCCAGACTTCTCTGATGCCTATTGTGGCCACGGCGCCACAGGAGCCATCCACTCTTCACACGTGGGTGACGTGTGGCATCCTCGTGGCCTCTGCCCACACGTGGGTGACGTGTGGCATCCTCGTGGCCTCTGCCACACGTGAGTGAGGCGTGGCATCCTCGTGGCCTCTGCTCCACACCAGCCAGGCCGAGCAGCTGTGGCCTGCACTGCTTGGCCCAAGCATGCGGCCGGCCAGGTGTTCTCCCCAGGGATGTATCCGTGTTTAGTTTCCTGTGTATTTTTGTGACAGGAAATTTGAAAGGTTTTCAAATTAATTTGTCTGCAGTGACTAAGAAGGGAAGGAGGATCACAGAGGATTCCAGCCCCGGATTGGCGCCCCGTGCTCCCCACCCCAGGTCGGAGCTGAGCAATGCCACGGCGGATGACGACCCGATCCTAAAATAGTCTCTAATACCCGTCCAGGATGACATCGGGCTGAGCCAGGCGTCCACCTGTCCCCTGTGGTCACCTGGTGCAGGCGGGAGGCTCTCACACAGCCCGGGTCCCCATAGTCGCACAAGGCCACCTGTCCACTGGGAACTGAATGCCAATCAGATTATGGACGTAGCCGGGAGACGAGCGCAGGGCTCAGCACGGAGCGTGGTCAGGCCCAGGGTGCCACTGCCTTGCGGGGGCTGCGGGCTCGGGTTTGTGTGAGGTTGGGCTTAGCCCACCCACAGAGTGGGGGCTCACACGGGGTTGGCGTGCACCCTTCTGCCACACAGAGCTCCCCAGCAGCCACATAGGGCCAAGGCCACAGGGGGCCACGGCTACAGGGGCCACAGCTACAGGGGCCACGGCTGCAGGGCGGCTGGCCTCGGCCCCCAGGCCCCAGGCGCCTGCATGGGCTGTGCGAAGGCTCCTGCCTCTCGGAGGCCAGCAGGACAGAGGAGGCGACACCGTGCTTTGGAAATTACAAGGCGCCCTGCAAAGCCGCTCGGTGAATGACTGTTGTTTCCTACCGTTCTCCTGGGACAGTGTGGCAGAGGGCACGCTGGGGTGCCGCGTGGCTCGTGGGGTGCGACCTCGACTCCCCAGCTGCCAGGACCCCCGTGCCTCCTCCCCATCGGCCGAGGGCGCTGGGTGTGGAGGCCTGCGGCTGGCAAGGCCGTCAGTCGTCTGTCGGTCTGTCTACTCTCCTCCCTGTCCCCCTCCC
>PVKN010023401.1:0-14792 GCA_004027915.1 Capromys pilorides
TCGTCCTCCTGGCGTCCTGGGCCTGGGCTGGGGGGTGGCGGCCTCTTGGAGGAAGGCCCGGGAGCCTTTTTGGATTTTCCTCCTTCTCTTTCTCTTCTGGTTTGCTGCATCCCTTGGTTTTTAACTCGAAGCCCAGCAGTGTGGCCATTCCACAGTCCGCATCTCCTTCACCCGCCTGCCCGCCACAGCCTCGTGGCATTTCCCCCGATGCCTCCCCACCCCGCCTGCAGTGCCTGCCCCGCGAACCACACTGGTGACTGCCACGTCCTCCCTCCGACCTGCAGCTCCAACTCTTGAAGTGTCCAGGGGCTGGGCCGGAGCTGGCCAGGCCTCCCTCCTCCACCAGCCCAGCCTGCGAGTGGAGTCACTGTCCCTCCCTGCCACCAACAGCGCACAGTGGCACCCCGAGTTTGGAGGCCTCTCCACATCCCTGTTCCCACTCCACAGAGGTCAGTGGGCCTCGTTTTCAATTTTGCAGCTGTTCGGTGAACAGACTCAGGAAAACGTCAATGTTCCCATGCATTGCAAGAGTCAGGGCCACGCTGGGGGAGAAATGGAGGGAGCCGGGGTCCCCACACCAGAGCCTGGGGATGCCTTGGCCCTCACAGGCGGCACCCTCTCCAGGACCCGAGGCACCACTAGGAGCACAGAGCCTCCCAGCCTTCCCTCGGGCCCTGGTTGGCACAGGAGAGACTGCGCAGGTGACGCTGGAGTGAGTGGGGACCCTTTGGGCAAAGAAACAGGGCTGGGGGGCTGGCAGCTCTTGGCAGTGCGTGGACTCACCGGCAGTGTCCTGGTCTCAGGCCGGCTCCAGATAGGTGAACTGGCACCGAACCTGCCATGCGATGCATGGGCTTCCAGGGCTCCTGACAGGAGCCAGGTGGGGCCGGGTACTGACCCGCTCGGAGCTGCTATGGGCGTCCGGGGGTGGGGGTGGGGCGGCCACGTATGAGACAGAACCTGTACTGGGAAGATGACAGGGGAGGCCGTGGGTCACTGCTGTGGACTGTGGGTCACTACCTGACGGTCCAGAAGCCGTAGGGCCTGGCGATCCTTTCTGTCCTTGAGGTGGCCAGCAGCATGTGATATGGCCTCTCTCCTCATGTGCGTTAGCCCAGCTGGTGGCCCAAGCCTCGGCGCTCTCCTCCTTTGTGAGTCTGCTACCTCCAGGACGGGGGCTGCCCCACCTGCTCCCCTGGTGGGGCAGCAGAGGTCCCAGGTGGTCTGAAGCCCCCTCACGCCCCCCCATCTGCTGGAATGCACCTCCCAGCCCACTGACGTCACCTGCTCCTGCCCTTTCATCACCTGTCCCTGGGGACAGAACCCTGCACTATGCGCGCGACCTGGCTCCTGGCTCCTGGTTCCCAACACCGGGCTATGTCTGAAGGGCCAGAGGGCCACAGGAGGGCCAGGATGGTCCAGCCAAGAGGACAGGTGGGGGCAGAGAAGGGCAGGGAGGGGCAGAGGCCTGGCCACGTGGGGAGAGGGGGACAATGCTTGTGTTCATGACAGGAGGGTACGGTGTCCTTTAGAGGGGACACACACCCCTCCATCCTTTAGTACTTTAGAGGGAAGTAGTAATTGTCCTCAAGTAGAATAAGATCAAAGACCCGCAGAGGCCCGGGACCAGAAACTGGGGCAATGCCAGCGATCAAAGCCACAATGCCTATTATACAGATAAGCCGATTTATATGGTTTTGTACATTTCTTAATATGCAAATGTTAAAAATGAGCATACCCTGTCAACACTGCAGGCATGTGCTTCTAATCAGAAGAAACTTAGATGCCTGAGTAACGTTGAAAACGAACAGCACACCCCTGGGCAGGCCCTGGCTCCCGCCGCCCCTGAGGGTTGCGGGGAGGTTGTGTCCCCTGTGGACACGCTGCTTTTGGACAGGAGGTTCCCTGGTCCTGCCTCCTGACCCAGGCTGACCCCTCGCTCCTTGGGTCCCTGGTTTCCTGTTGAGTAAGTGAGGATTACACCCAAGTCCCTCTCCTGTTTCCATAGTGACGCAGGAGACAGCCAGCGCGTGGCTGTGCCCCCCTGTCCTATTCCAGCCCGGATGCCCGGGCCTCGGGCTTTCATCTGTGGCTTTTCCTCCCCACATCTCCGTGACGTGAGGCCGGGGCTGTGTGCATCTCGTGATCCTCACTTTGGCCAGGAGTGGGTGGTAGCAGGGGCAGCTGGCGTGGGGCTTGGGGCACCATTTCCATGCCTGAAGTTGGCCCTGGGCCCGGATCTCGGCAGCTTCTATGCGTCTGGAGCTCCAGCTCTGGTTCTTGCCTGTGTTTCTCCATTCACTGCGGAGCCAGGGAGGGGCTTGGGGAGCTGTTGGTGGGTGGCCTGGTGGGTCCACCGAGTCCTGGGATACAGCGCTCAGGCTGGGCGAGGGAAGAGGGAGCTCATGGGGGTGGAGCCTTGCACGGGAGAGGCTGCAGGCTGGGGCCCCGCCCCTTCTCCCCAGTAGTTGAGATATGCGCCTGCCCGCTGCTGCGCATGGTGTTGCCCCGTGAGTGCGGTGCTTCCAAAGGCGCAGAGCAGCTGCAGTTGGCGGGTTCTGCGAGAGGGCACGGGGCAGAGAGGTCTGGGATAGCGACGCGACTTACTGCTGACCGTGCCCGGACTTGTGAAGCCTCCTGCCGCAGGCGTCTTATCAGCATAGCACAGCTGTGTCCAGCAGCCCACGCACAGCTAGCGCGTGTGCATTGCCCTCGTCGTCGTCCTCGGTGCCAGCTTAGGTATTGAAATGTGACTTTCACAGGGTAGACTCGGTAGTGCTACGAGAAATAAGTTTCCAGCTGGACATGCAGGCGGGGTGCCTAGAATCCCACCACCGGGGAGACTGAGGCAGGAGGACCACGGGGAGCCCAGCCTAGGGCACATAAGTTCAGGCCAGCCTGTACTATACGGTGGGACACTGTCTCAAACCATGCTTCCTCCAACAGAGAGGAGAGAGGGAGAGAGGGAGAGAGAGAGAAGCAATTGTCCCACCGCTCTGGATTCATTAGGACTTTCGGTTGTGAGCTAGGGACTCCCAACCCTGGTAAGATTAATTCGAGAGAGAAGGAGGGGCTACCTGGGCTCGAGGATATGAGAAGCAGCACGTGGGTGCATTTGCCCTCAGCAGGAGGGGGGTTGGGGGCGGGAATTTTGCAGGCACCAGGCCACACCTCCGGCCTAGTGCACGCACGCCGGCCCTTAAACCCTGTCAGGAGGGCCCTGTGGCAGCTTGGGCCCCGTCACCTGGACGGCAGCCACCTCAGGAGAAAGGAGCCCGCCTTCTACAGCAGCCCAGCTGCGTGCTGGGCTGCGGCTCTGGTCCCAGTCAGCCTTGGTCCCCGCTGAGCTGTAGGGATTTGAGTGACCTGTGCCTGGAAGACGGGGAGCAGCGCCCGAGACCACACCTGAGACCCCGGGAAGGCAGAGCTGCCCCACATACTCACAGCTCCACTGCCAACCTAGGAGGAGGGGAGGGGGAGGGGGAGAGTGAAAGAGAACCATGAAAGAAAGAAGGCAGAATGCGGAGTGCAGAGGTTAACTAGGACCAAGCCTGAAGCTCCTCCTGCTGTGCTGTGTTCCTTGAGTCTCTGAGAAAATAGGCCCTCCCCTGAGGGAAGCAAGAGAAGTAAACCTTGGAGACCTCACGAGGCTCGGCCGTAGGGCTGTCTTCGGGCAGACCTGTGGGCCAGTGGTCACCGGGTTACAGTCTGTTCAATGAACATCATTAGATGTTCCCTGCTATATATTTAAGTGTACTTAAGTTCCATCACTTTGTAGTTGGAGTTCCTTCTTGCTTTCCTCGCTTTCTACTGAAGAGCTCTCTCATGTTGCCCTAAAATAAAAATCGGTTGCTTCTCGGTGCACTCTGAGTGAGAGGATTTCTCTCCCAGGAAGCATTTCATCATAGTCGCTTCCCAGCTCTGCATTTGAAACCAAACTATCCTTAATTGGCTTGAAGCTGACGTTCGCTTATTTTCGGTACTAATTTTAACTCAGCAAAGAAAGAGAAAAGGAAAAAGATGTTTGAACTAAATCCAGAAAGTTCTTCTGCTTGATGTACCCTAGGCACTGCCGGCCTGTCCTGTGGCCATGTGGCTATGTGAATGGACTGCGGACACAAGCGAAGGTCCATTCGAAGCCACGTCAAGTCCAAACGGATTCTGCTTGGTACCAGCTCCCCTCATGCAAGGGTTTAAGCTGCAGACCTAGTCAGTCATTGGTTCCGATGTCTACGACACATGGTCTCTATGGTTACGAAACTCACGGACTTCCAGTGAGTGAGTAGGACAAGAGCGAGGAGGACCATGGGCAGGCTTATGAGGACAAGCCCAGAGGTGGCACGAGTCACCCTGATCAAGTCCGTGGCCAGTTACCCGGCGCATGGCCACGGATCCGCTATCTCGAAGGAGCAGGAAGTGTCGTCCAGCTCTGTGCATACAGAAGAAGTGGCTTCTGGGGACAGACACCGTAACAAGTGCATGTGGGCCTCCTGCCTTTGGCTTGTGGAGGATGGCGTGAATTTCTGGGCATGAAGACTCTTCCAGGGGTGACTCGTGTGTCACTCGGTTGCTAGGGATTTGGCAGGAGGCATGGAACTTTCCAGGAGTTATTCTGTTTGACACACAAGTGCCCTGCAGGGGCCCCAGCCAGGTGGCAGAGGCAGGGTTCAGGCTGGACACCATCCTGTGGTATAAAGTTTCATGCTGGGTGTGTTTGGAGTGGGAACCCGAAGGTGGCTCAGCCTGCGATACCCCAAAGCTGTCATTAAATGACAATGACAAAAAAA
Source organism: Capromys pilorides (assembly GCA_004027915.1). Lineage (NCBI taxonomy): Eukaryota > Metazoa > Chordata > Mammalia > Rodentia > Capromyidae > Capromys > Capromys pilorides. The sequence continues at coordinate 4,788 of PVKN010023401.1, forward strand.
CATCCCTTGTGACCACTATGGGATACACATGACATGGCTGGGGTGGGGCAAGTGAGGGTGGATGCGGGGCAGCTAGGGGTGGAGGGATAGGGAGGTGTCCTGGGCACATGGGGACGTAGACTAATCAGGGAATGGGACACAGAGCAGGACACCGTTGGGGCCTGGAAGTGGGGGCTGGATTTCCAGAGTTCTTTTATAAGAATGAAATATAGATGCTCAGGAGCACTTTCTGTGTGTTTATTTAATTTTGTAGTCCTGGGGATTAAACCAGGGACTCTGCCTGTGGCTGAGCCCCAGCTTTTTGGACATGTACCCCACCATCCAGGCCACGCCAAGCCTCCCTGCAGGTCAGCTGCTTGCAGATCTAGCTCAGGGTGCAAGTAACTGGCTTTTGGTTTGTATTACAAAAAGCAAGCAGATATCCGCCCATCCGAACCAAGCAGTTGGGTAAATGATATCAAATGCCCCAAAGATCTGGGTGGAGAGGTAGCAGCTTTGGAGCAGCAGCTTGGTCTTGGAAAGTCCTCAAATACATGCTAATATGGAACCAAATCAATGAATTCGAGGAGCTCCATTGAACACGGGTAACCTCAGACAGCGCTAGGCCAAATCACTCTATGGATCGTACTTCCTACTCGCCGCGAGGCACGTGGCTCTAGGATCCAGCCTCAAGGGATGGTCTGCTTTTGCTTCTGTAACTTTACTTAACCAGATGTACAGGACACGGAGGGGACTCGGTCCCTGTTCTCAGGGGGGGTGGGGCCACTGGTTGCCTGGGCAACCACGGTATAACAGCCAGCAAAGGTCTTCCCACTGGGTCCGTTCCCAGCTGCTAATGTGATTATCTCTGAGTGCCAGGGTTACGCAAGAGTGGTATTTCAAGTCCACTTGCTATCTGTAATTATGAACAATCTACCATTATGGGCAAATCTACCATTTAGGAGCCCTATTTCGATATTTTAGAAAACAATAAAAATTTAAAAAGAGATGATTATGTCCTACTGAAATGACCTCCATTTCCCTTGAGTGGTCTCCAGAGAATAAATCCATAAAGACCAAGGCCAAGCGGTACTTGATCTCCGGCGCGCTCGGCGGCTCGGCCTGGCAGCTAAGTGAGAGACGCCTCCGCCTCTGCTCTGCTTTGGTGCCCGGCACTCTGTGCCATGCTCAGGAAGCTCCGGTTGAGCACAGAGTGTGTCCCAGGCCCATGGCGTCTTGTGGATGAGAGACACCAGGGTGGCATTTCCAGAGCTGGAGTAAATGGCACTGGGCCCGGCGTCAGGGCTCCCTGTTGGTGCAGGGGATGTGAGGGAGGAGTTGGAGACCGAGAAGATGGATTTGCACTGAGTCCTACTTGACCTAGGAGAGGAAAGGCTTCTTCATCCTTGCTTTGTTTCTTTTCTGAAGGGTTAGGAGTGAGAGGCCACAAGAGAGTCCTTGAGTCTGTGGTGCCAGTGTACATCTGCACTTGGTGGTGTTGCCACCAGTGACTTCACCATTGGTGACTGTTGCCATGGCAATGCCAGTGCCTCCTGAGAACTCGCCTAGCGGTGCAATGCATGACTATGCTGGGAGCTGGGAGGTAGACGTGACTGGCTCTGTGGGGATGCACCATCCTCCCGAGGCTGGCAAGGGTGCCCGTGAGGCGCACGCGCTCTAGGAGGAGAAGGAGGAGGAGAGAGAAGGAGGAGGAGAAGGAGAGAGAAGGAAATGAGGACGGCCTGGCGCATGGCGACCAGGGTCCTGGTGGCCGACCCAGGACACGGAGGCGGGAAGAGGGGGACTCTGAGTGTTGATGGTGTGGCAGTGCATCTGTACAGCTATCACAGGGCACCTCAGACTGTGAAACTGATAAAGGACAGGGATTCGCTGCTTACCTCTCCGGCTGCTGGGTGTCCCAGGCCAAGCTGCAGTGCTGGAGTCTGGTGAGGATCCTTTCCATTCCAAGATGGTGCCATCACTGCCCCCGGTACAAATGGGCTCTGGAGCGGGAGGCCTCGTGGCCCTGGCTGGCTTTCACATGGCAGGCAGAGTGAGTTGATGCACATTAAGTTCCTTCTTCTCACTTACATGCCTCCCCACTCCACTTGACATAAAAATCCAACACTCCACCGTGACATGTGACGCCCTCGAGCTCCGTCCCCTGCCTGGTGCTGGACACCACCTGCTGCTCTGCTCCTGCACTCTGCGCCCCCACCTGCTTCCTCCTGTTCTGCTCCCTGTGCGGGGTGTTCAGTCCATGCCCTTGACCCCCAAAGCCTCTTCCTTCAGGGGAGCCTCTGCTGCTCATCACAGGACTCTGCAATGCTTTACTAACTGCTGTGCTCGGCCACAGCTCGTTCATGTGTCCGTGTGCGTCCTTGCTAGGGTACACGCTGTGGCTGGGCCGTGACCCGTTTGTCTTGCACACGGCCATGTCTCTGTCACTGAGAACAGTGTCTGGCAGGTTCCAAGGACACCCTGAGCCGCACACTCTCGCAGGTGTGCTGCGTAGGATTCGCTTTGTTGGCTTGTGAACAAACGCCACTCGAGAACAATTCTCCAGGAACGGCACTTGCCGTAAGTTGGGGACGTAATGCACGAGGTGCTCAATGCTCATGTGATTCACAGTGCAAGAAATGAAAGAAAGGAAGAAAAGAGGTGTGAAGAGGGAAGGGAGAGGAAGGGAGGGAGAGTGGGAGGGAGAGGAGGAGGGGAGAGGAGGCGCGGAGGGGCGAGGAGGGAGAGTTGCTAAGCAGGCAACAACAGGCATGGAGGCTTGGACTGCTGTCCTGCATCCTGCCTCCATGGGTCCCCGTCCTGACTTCAGGGCCTGGATCTGGAGCAAGCCTGGCCTCTCACTGCTGTCCTCGGGCTAGAACCTGTGAGGCGACCCCGGAACCAGGGCAGGAGAAGTTCCACCCCATCACCCTCCCCACCACCTTCACCGAGGCCCCAGGAAGGCAGGGTGGGGCTCGGCCCCTGAGCCCTCCAGCACTAGCCCTGTTCCTTATCTGTGCGCTGGGACCCCCCTTGCTGATGTCCGAGCTCCAGTGTCAGGTGGGAGTGGTGGCACTGCGGGAGGAACAGAGCAAGGGGATGTGTCGGTCCTAGAGCACCCCGCCTCAGGACAGGAGCAGGAGGGCGACCCATGGCCAGCTTGCTTGAGTTCTCCCTCGAGCCCACAGGACCTGTGTGCCCTCGGCCAGCAGTGTGGGGTACACAGCAGCCAGTCCCACTGTGGGAGCTGGGCTGGGCTCAAGCTGCGCTCACACACGGATGAAGCAAAGATGTTTCGTTCCCCGGTGGCTGCAGGTGCACTTTGGTCACCTGGGAGAATTCATTCTCAGATTCTACCTTCGTCCTGAGCTCCTGGAGGACCCTCGGGGTGAACCAGCTCTGCCTGCCCTCTCCTGTCCTCTGCACTCTGACTCTAGGGGAACCCTGGGGTCTCCCTTCCTGGCGAGCTCTACTGGTGCCTCTGTACAGCGCGCTGGGGCCTGGGTGAGCAGCAGTGAGCCACAGGGTTGATCTTCACGGCACGGACCCAGGGGTGCGAGGTGCACAGACCCGGAAGTGGCTTGGCACACGTGACCAGTGTGTCTTGGGTCCTGCTGCAGTGGGCAGGATGGAGCCTCCCAGTCCTCATCACAGCCCTGAAGTCTGGGCCCAGAGGCTTGCAGCACAAGAGCCCGAGGTGTCCCTGGACTCATCCTGCCGGCCAGCATCTATCCAGCTCACCCCGCAACAGGCCCAGGTGTGGGGAGCTGGCCGCTCCTGCCTGGTGGCCTTGGGCGGGGACTCCTTGCTGCCTACCCCTGCTGTGCATCTGAACCATCCCAGAGGCCCCCAGCGAGGCAGGCCTTGGCGGTGCCTCCCCACACTTGGGCTTCTTCTCGCTGCCCTAGCGGGGCGCAGAGGCTCTGCATGTGGTCTGGCCTGGTACCCAGAAGCAGGCTCTGGGGCTCAGTGGAGATGCAGGTCCTCCAAAACATGGGCTCCGGCCCAGGAGCTCCCCTGAGCCCCGACAGCAGCTGGGCACCGCCACACTCCTCACTCTGGAGCACAGCAGAACGCCCGAGCCTCCACCCGCCACTCTTTCCCGCCGATGCCGGCTGCTTCCCAGGGAGGCAGGGCGGCTGAGCCCAGGCACGACTGCCGCTCGCAGGCAGGCTGTGAGTCAGGCTCTGGGATGAGCAGAAACCACGCCGCCTCTGCCTTTCCCGAAGCAGGGCAGAGCGGAGGCCAGAAGCAACTCTGAGCCTTGGCTGTGTCTAGAGCCAGGTGAGAGCACAGCAGACTTCGGAGGACACACGGATGGAGCCCGTCTCATGCCAGGCAGGGCCAGTCCAAGGCCAGGTGAGTCCTGGAGAGGACGCATGTGCTTCCGGCTGCCCCAGGCTCTGGAGCCCTTCTGGAGGGCAGGTTGCGGCCCTCCAGTTGACAGGAGGGCAGGGCAGAAGGCTGCCAGGACAACAGCTGCGGGCCAGAGCTCCTGGCCACCGTGGTCAGCTCCATGGGGAACACTGCTCTGCCAGCCCTTGGCGAGATCGTGTGGAGGAGAAGGGCCAGGGGATGCCTGGAGGGGCAGCCTCAATGTGGGGCATTAAAGGGGGACGCGGTGCTGGACGGTGCAGAGCAGGCTCAATGTGCGGGAGAGTCGGACACCTGCGTGCTGCCAGGCACTAGCTGACACAGAGGGAGACCACTGTGGCTGCAGACGGTTCCCCAGAGTGGCCCCATGAGGGGACCTGTGCGCATGCAGCACCTTGGTCATGCAGCATGAAATAATGTGACAGGCGGAGCCTCTAACTCTAGTCTCCTAGCACTAGCCCCGGCCCTCACCCCAGCCCTCACCCCAGCCCCAACACCAGCCCCAGCCCTAGCCCCAGCCTCAGCCCTAACCTTAACCTGTGTTACCTCCAGACAGAGCCTCTTTGGCCTTCAGTGTTGGGGGCCACCAAGTCTTCGGGTTAGGGGGCATGTTTTCACCAGTTTTCAGAAGACTTTCTTGCAATCATGTTCAGTTAATCTTTAAGCTATGCAAGACATAATTCATCATTTACTCAGATGTTTTTAGATTGGACTATTTCAGGTGCTCGTCGGGCACATTTATTGCTCATATCCAACAGAGACCCATGGTTCTCAGTCCTGGGTGCCAGTGGAGTCAGGGGTTCCCAAATCCTGATGCCCAAGCTCCATCCAAGTGTGTCATGATTTCTGGGGTGGGACATGGGCATCTGGGTGTTGTTTTCAGTCTTCTGGACAATTCTAATGGGAATGCAAAGCTGAAAACCTCAGTGTTGGGTGGAAGATGGAAAGGCATCTGAAGACAGATATTATTATTATTATTATTATTATTTTGTCATTTACAACACTCAGAACACATGACCCTCCCTTCCTAAAGCTTCTGGTTCATTTTAATTCTATAGTGGAAGACATCTTCAAAGGTTTGATTATTTGGCATAGCCCTGCAAACCGCCTCTACACACAGAGCAAACATGTTCTAAGAGATAAAAAGCCAGATGCATGTGTTTTTCAGTGGAAAAAACCAAATAACCATATTTCACGAGTCTTGGGAATTGGAAACTCAGCTGGATAAAAGGCTACTGGAACTTTTTGCAGAATTAACTATAGTCTAAGGTGCCAAGAAAAAAAAAAAAAGATGTTGCTTTTAAAATTATTAAAAGCACTTGCAAGAACCCTCTGATTTATTTTTAGGGTTGGTTTAAAAACGTCAAGTAAATTTTCATGTGCTGATCTTTCCTTAAAAAATACCTATTCTGCTATACCATTTTCTCCATTCAGTTTTCTTTAATTACCAAATACATGACTTTAAAAGCAGAAATACAAACTGGGCGATCCTCACCCATCACAGATCATTCCCCTGGCCCTTGCAAGGTGAGCAGGCTTCTAGCCATTCCCCACTCCCGGAAGCATTTATCCCAGCATTTGTGTGTGTGTGTGTGTGTCTCCACAGAATTGCCATTGGGTGTGACGTTTCTGTTGCTCTTACACTCTTGGTCACAGGGCTGCGTGGGCAGGTTGTGGACTGATGAGTCCCCTCGCTGTCTTCCCACGAGGGTCAGTGCAGTAGTGTCATCACCGGCCCCTCGTGTGTAAGCCTCCCCCTTCCTGCAGTTCCTTCCCAGTCACCCCATTGTGGTGGAAGTGACTCCGTCACTCTTTGATATCTGGGGCTCAGGTGTGATGTGTGCATTCAGTGGTAACCTGGCCAGGGCCACTAGGGTCATATGTGGGGACTCAATTCTGCTGCAGCTGCGGCCTCTGCTCTCTGGCAGATGGCCTGGAGTCCTCGTGACATGGTGGCCTCAGGCTTCCAGGAGGGCATGGACCCCAAGGGCCATGTGCCAGCCCCTAGCAGGCCTTGAGACAGCAGACTCCCTGAAGTCCATGTCACTGGGGCAAGCCACGTGGCCAAGCAGCACAGAATGTGCACAGTGGCCCAAGTCACTGAGGGCCACCAAAGAGAGGACTCAGTGGAGCACAGGCTCTGTGCAGCCTCAGCTTTCACACACACACACACACACACACACACACACACACACACACACACACACTGCTGGGCTACTTTCCCAAAGGTTGTGGCAATTAACATTTCTACCATAATGTAGGAAAAAGCTCATTTCCAAAATTGATACTCATTGTAAATGTTAATTTTATAAACTTCACAATGTTACAGCTGAAAATTATCTTTTTAAATTCCCACTTCCTTTGCCATTAGTAAGGCTGACAATCTCTTCATACGCTTGTTTGGTAAATAATCATGCTGCTTACATTCCTCCCCTCCCCTCTTCTCCCCTCCCCTTCATTTCCCTCACCCCTCTAGTTTTCTTACTGTTTAGGGGAGACTTTTCCCTATTAAACTGTTCCTTGGAGCCAGAGGGATAGCTCAGTGGTTTAAGCACCTGCTTGGCAAGCTCTAGAACCCGGGTTTGATCCCCGGTACCACATGCTGTGCCGGCCACTGAAACAGGGATGGGGTGCCTGCCTGAAACCCCAGCAATGGGAAGGCTGAGACAGGAGGATCACTGAGTCTCAGCTGTGTAGTGAGACCCTGAACCAAATAAATAAAAGATTATGATAAATAAATAAGCTGTTCCTTCAATTTCCATTCAGTACCAGTCGTGTGTTCTAGTCTGGGCTGGGGTTGCAGGTCCTGCCTGTGTGCTCCGTGCCTTCCCAGCTGCTCTGGGCTTCCGAGCTCATTTCTAGCTGTGTTTGTAGTTGCTTGTGACGCCTGTGACAGGCATGTTGGGGCTACCTCTCCAGCAGGGCCCGGTGGGTGCCACGGCCCTGCTACACAGGGGCTGTGGGGACAACCCCAGGACATGTCCCGCCCATCCCTGTGAAAGCCTCACACCTCAGCTTCTGGTTCCAGCACCGCCCCTTCCTCCGCTGTTCTCCAGCCCTCGGTGCTGTCCTGTTTCCTGATTTGGCCCCAGGTCCAAGTGGCCCTAGTGAGCCCATGGTCCCCTGGTTGTCTCTGGAAATGACTGAGTGTGGGTTTGGGCAGCCTGAGTCGGAAGTGGGGCCCACGTAACCGACCTTCTCCGTGCAGTGAGGGATCCCTGTACGCGGCGGCTCCACACTGGCCCCGCGTCCACCCCGCCCTCTCCTGGACAGAGCCGGGGCCACCCGCTTGCCTCATCTCTTCCATCCTCAGCCTGGGTGTCGACAGGGCAGCCAAGGGTGCTGTCAGAGTCCCGCTGCGTCTTTCCTCCAGCCCCAGCCTCGGCGGCTCCTCCTCCCGCTCAGGGAAACGCCATCCACTCAAGTGTGCACCTTGTCCTCTCGCGGTCCCCGCCTGCCAGGAGATGGGCTCTACCGCCAGCTCCCCACAAGACACTTCCAGTGGCTGCCCCTCAGCCCCAGGACACTGCTGTCCTTGCTCCTGCCCGTCTTGTCACCCTGCAGAGGCCCCGTCCTCGGCCTGCGTGTGCCCACCGCACACTGCGAGCTCCACTAGGGAAGGCCCGTTTCGCCTCCTTCCCTCCACTTTGCCATCTTACTCACCCCTATACCCTGCGTCCCTGGCGTGGAGCCTGGCACACAGCAGGAGCTCGCAGCCCTCCAGAGGTGCAAGGCCCAGCCATCCTCTTCCTGGAGCCCCAGGCTCAACTGCGCTCTGTGGAGACCTCAGCTCACAGACAATCTTTCCCGCCTTCCTGAAATCCATGCCCTCGGGAACGGGCGGACAGGGATCCTCGTATGCGAACCCAACTGGATCGGTAGCTTGAACCTGGGCACTCCCTCACGGTGCACACCCACCCTGCCCCCACAGCGCGGTGGGAGGCTCTGCAGCAGAACTCGCCCAGACCTGAGGACATCACTTGTCGCCGACAGTGACTGGCTGCCACAGCCAGAGCCTTTGGAGGCTGATGATTGGCTGAAAGTGCTGAAGGACTCCGAGCAGGCTCTTGGTGCCGGCCCAGTCAGCTCCTCCAGGCACCCCCTCGGCTGGGCGTCAGGCGCGCTGGGCTACCTCCAGGCCTGCCTGGCCTCCGTGGGGTTTTGTCTTAAAAGTCAACAATGCTCTCTGCTGCCCACAACAAAGCATTTGGCCCAAAATGCTGAGGGTGAAACTCTGTGGTATTTTAACCCTGAAGGCTTCTTCCTAATTCAGGGCATGTGAGTGTCCATGTGTTCAGGCAACGGGGGTAGGAGAAGATCAAGGCCACCCCCAGACCTGCCCCCACCTCAAATGACTGTCACCCAGCTCAGGGACAGAGCTCATTGGGTGCTACCTGGTGCCAGCCCGCTGGATCCACCGTTGTGTGTTATCCTGGCAGGGGTCACGTGGTTGGGTGGCAGTGGGCCGTTGTCCTTAGGTCCTTCTCCAGTCTGTTCAAGGATCGAAGTGCTCAGGAGAGGGACTCCCAGGACCAGGAATACAGCCCAGCAGGGCAGCATCCGCCTGGCGAGGGCAAGGTCCTGAGTTCAATTTCTAATACCCACCACCCCCCAAAAAGAATAGGGATTCCCAACCATCGGTTAGAGCCAACGAATCCCCAGATCTTCTCTCCTCCCTCTCAGTGCATATATGTGAACACACACACACACACACACACACACACACACACGGTGTCTCATTGGCTCAGGGTGAGACATTATTGTTTCTACGCCTGTCGGATGAGCGTTCTGGTTTGTGTCTAGTTGTCCCCTAAAGCCTCATGAAGTCATGAAGCGGATCTTTAGACTCTGTGGTTCATTCAGGACCCAGGGCTGAGATTGTGGGTGTGTGTGCAGCACCCGTCTGGGGCAGGCTGGCTCCCTGTAGCCGTGGTCGCTGCTGCTCCTCCCCATTGCTCTTGCCTTCATGAACGGCTGCCCTCTGCCATGTGCCGCTCTGCCTTGGAGCCAGCTGAGTTTGGACCAAAGCCTCCACTAACAGTGAGCTACATAAATCTTTCCTTCCCTCATTCTTGGGTGTCGGGTGTTTGTCCTAGCAAGGAGAGAAGATTAACTGAGACAATATGTCACCAGTATTTGTGAACTTGGACCACCGGTGCTAAACTCTCTCTCACTCAAAGCAGCATACAAATGTCCCACAGGACAATGACATATAGGGGCATTCGTAAATTCTTGGCCCTAAGACCTTAATTTTTTTTTTAATTACAGGTAAATGTGAACCATTTTTTGCACAATTTTGATGTATAACAAATATTCTAGGAATCCAATCACTGGGTAAATCAAAGAATGACTACATTTTTGTTCTGTGTAAGACTTTTCCAAAGACCGCTGGCCTCTGCAGAAAACCCTGCCGCTTGTCCCCGCTGGCATTCCCGACGTCCCGCTGCATGGCTCTCGCCCGCTCGCCTCCCGCTCCTCGGCGCAGCCTTGGCTCACAGCTGCGTGTTGAATCACGTAGCTCCGGCGAGAACGACTTTCCTCTTTTTCATTCATCAGATTGTGCCTAAGTCATTATATTTCCATGGAATCATGTCTGCAGATAATTGTGTTATGCATGAGCTTCATTCTAGAGATGAAAGAGGTCAAAACAAA
>PVKN010023402.1:0-14799 GCA_004027915.1 Capromys pilorides
TGGAAGATGTGTTATATGTTACATCCATGGACCAATACCCCACTATGAGTGCAATCATTATGTATTAATAAACATTTTAAAGTACAAAAAAAAAAAAACGAATGTGGACATACAACTTGAAAGATGCACAAAAAAAAAAAAACCACAAACAAAAATAAACACAACTTCATTCCCAATCAAGAAAATGCAAATTAAAATAGAACTATTTCACAACCAAATGAAAACAAAATCAAATAAATGCAAGGATATGCACCAACTGGTAGACATATATGTCAATGGGAATATAAAATGTTACTATCATTTTCACAAATTTGGTATTATCTAGTAAAACCCGAAGTGTCTACAATCAAAGAATATAGCAGGAGAAGCAAATGCATAAAACTATGTAAACTAATAGCAAAAAAAGCAAGTCATGGGATGTATTAAGGCACAATTCTTTTTTTTTTTTTTTTTAAGTTTATTTTATTTTCTTAAACCTTGTGTTATGGCCGGCTCAGCCTTCCCTGGGGGGGTCGGGGGTGGCGCAGCATGTGGTGCCTGGGATCAAGCCGTGGTCCCTGCAGTGGCCTAAACTTACTGACGCATGCGCTTTAGACCGCTAAGCCATCTCACCAGCCCCATAATTCTTTTTATATAAGAATCCATATTGAAAATTAAACATTATTCTCTTTGTGGAGACAAGCACATATTACAGAATACATTATAATAATTAACAACAAGCACTTACTTGTTTCTTTTTCAATTTAAGGATCTGCTGTTCTACTTTTGCAATTTCTCTATCGACACGATCCATGCTCTGTATTAACTCTTCCTTTGAAAGCTTTGAGGGTGAAGCATTTTGATCATCTCCACATGGCTGCCCAGAGATTGGAGAAGATGGGGCTTCATGTTTGCCTCCAAATGCTGAATCCTTTAGAGGAGAAAATCAAGGCAACAATTTATTTCTCACTAATAACCAATGTTAAGAGTCAAGATTGTCTTAAGAGCCAGATGTAGCACTCCGCACGTGAGGCAGGAGGACTGCCATAAGCTGAGCTCAAGGCCAGCCTGAACTACATGAGACCCTATCTCAAAAATCCAAACAAAAACAAGAACTATTTTAATGGAACAAATAAAATTTAAAGCATTGCAGAGACATGTAGGCTGTTTATGAAAAAGCTGTCTTTTGGCACTAATTTCATATTCACATACATATGAAAATAACACACACAAAATGTATATACCACCTTTATAGTTTAAACTATTCACTATTCTGAAGATTGAAAGTGAGCATGAGGTAGCCAGGAAACTGATCAGCTGTTAAATGTAATAACATGTAATGACATTACAGAGAATTTCTGGAAAATAATAGTGCTGTAACGACAAAAGAAGATACTAAATTCTCAGCTATTTTTTGTAGGGACTCTTCAAAATGTCTGAATGAGTAGGCTGGGAAATAATGTCGATGGTGGCAAATATATGGCATACATTCTACTATGCGTTATAATCACCAAAAGCTCTTTTTGCTATAACCACCCTAGATCTACCCATCTTACTAGCTATGATAAGGCCAAGAGTTCTTCTCAAAAAACGTAGTGACTGGGATCACACCTCAGTGATAAAGCCCATGTTTTGCATGTGTGAGGTCCTGGGTTTGTTTCCCAGCTTAAAAGAGAAAAAAGCTTTTCAGATCTTCAAAGGACTAAAACTGAGGCACAGAATTCAGAAAAACTATGTAAGAACTCTCTCTGATGTTATCCCTGGACTTACTTTCATAAAGGATGAAAGTCAACTATGTCTGCCCCCCACCTCCACTACACATATAACATGTCTCTAGCAAAAGAAAATCATCTCATTTGACTCTCACCCACCCCTCAAAAAAAAGGGGGAAATCTCATCCCATTCCATCTACCGGAATGAAACAGAATAAAAGCCCCTCCACCCAACATCTACTATCCCCAAAACACACATTTACCCAGTTTCCAGTTTTTTTTTGTTTTTTTTTTTTAATTTGTTTGCTTGTTTGTTTCTTTATTTACTTATTTTATGGCTGGCTCAGCCTGCCCTGGTGATGGGGCTGGCACAGCATGTGGTGCCAGGGATTGAACTGCAGTCCCTGCAGTTGCCTGAGCTTTCCTAAGCAGGCGCTTTAGACCACTGAACCATCTCGTCGGCCCCCCAGCTTCCAGTTTTAAGTAAAGATATAAACAGTATTTTAAAACAGATGAGCTGGGTATGGCAGTGCAGCCCTGTAATCCCAGCACACAAAAGGCTGAAGCAGGAGGACTACTGAGAGTTTGAGGCCATTCTGGACTACACAATGAATTCAAGGCTAGCCTGAATCTTACTAGCTATGATAGGCCAAGTACACAGTAAAATCCTGTCTCAAAAAAAAAAAACGTAAATGAATAAAAAATAAAATAAATAAAATTGATGAATTTCAAATTAAGGTTCTTGGGGCTGTGGATTGAACTCAGTGGCATAGTGCCTGCCTGGCAAGCATGAGGTCTTAGGTTTGATTCCCAGTATACCTCCATCCACCAAAAAAGGTTCCAGTCTTCCTTAGACTGTAGGAAGCCTAGAATAAAAATAGCTTGTGGGATTATAAAAAGCTAAAATGTACTAAATAACGATTAAAAAATCAGTAGATCTAAACTAAGCATGAGCATAGGAGATACGTAGAAAACTATTCCAAAATATGGTAGAGATTCCAGCTAAAACATAAAAATAACATGGCTATACTCTATACAACTCTACAAGGAAAGCATTTTTTAAAAAAAATCCAGTATCATTTGCATTTAGCATATACTCAATCACTGGCATCCTAAATATCTGTATTAGTTTACAGCCATACCACCCTGAATGTGCTCAACCTTGTCTAAATCCCTGTACTTTATATATTCATGATAAGAATTAAATTCTTGAGCCGGGCGTGGTTGGTGCACACCTGTAATCCCAACACTTGGGAGGCTGAGGCAGGAGGAACGGTGTGAGTTTGAGACCAGCCTGGGCTACAAAAGTAACCTCAATTGGCAAGCTTGAAGTGCAAAGCGAGACCCTATGTCTCAAAAAGACAAAAAAAAAAAGAATTGAATTCTTGAGTCTCAATTTTAACTCCATCTTCTTAGAAACCTCTGCACCATGAGAGCCAAGTAGAAGAAGCAAATGCACAGGCTAAAGCACAAAAGAAGATCAGACAGAGGTCCAAGTAAAATAGCTCATACACCCATGGAGGTCAAAGGAGCAGAAATAAAGAATGCTGCAGGCTGACAACTCTGGTGCAAGTTTTGGACTGCATGCTGTTTAGAATGTCTCAATGGATTAGAATTTCACTGCCATCTCGTTACCAAGTCCACCTCCAAGAGATCCACCTGGTTCAAATTAAGTAGTCCCCTGGTTTTTGTCCTGGACCTGTGGCATTCTGGACTACTTTTGTTCTCACTTTTGGCTGAGTGTAAAGCGTGAACAATAAATCACCTCTTCTGATTAGCTGAAGGAAAAAAAAAAAAAAAATTCTTGAGATAACTGACTTACAGAAGAAAAAAGACTATTTCTTCAACATAAAAAAATCCTACTTGGAAGCTGGGCATGATGGCACACACCTGTAATCCCAGTTCTCAGGAGGCTGAGGCAGGAGGATCATGGCAAGTTGAAGACCAGCCTGGGCTACAAAGTGAGTCATGCAAGGCCAACCTGAACCACAAAGCCAGACCCTGTCTCAAGGAGATCCCCCCCAACAAATAAAAAAACTTTTACTTCGGTGTAACCATTTTTACTAATCTTTAGAAATAAAAATTACAAGGGAAAATGCTTTTATACTGTCTTCAACATTCACATCTTCACTAATACTGTGAAAGTAATAGCAATTTTTAACTCACTAAACCAACTATTTGTAACAAATAAAGACTACAGAATTTTTAAACTTTCTTCCCATCAAATGCTGTGATGACTCCTTCACCAAGAGACAGCTTATTCCAAGAGCTCGATACATTAATGTACAAAAGAAAATTCTACTGAATCATCAGAACGCCCATATTATGTCAGTATCATTTTCTTACCATATACAGATGATCTAATTGGTATTACAGAAACATGTATAACAGCAAAGCATTCCATTTGGAACCAGCAGTTACTGGTTCTATTTAGATACAATAATGATAACATCCATCATAGGGAATTTGTGCCTGTGTATATCTGATTCCTCCTTTTTCCCCATTCCCTTACCCTTCAATTATTCTTCATCTCTTCATTTATAAAGCTTTGTTACCATTTTATCCTTCAATTCTCATTTTTTCCCTTCCATCCTTCCCCACTTCCTAGTTTCCCTTTCCTTCTGAATTTCTTCCTATTTCACAATATCTACCACACATTTTAGTTCCTATTTACACTTTGTGTGCCACACCAGAGAGACAATGTGATATTTATACATTTCTCTGATTTATTTCACTTAAATAGTATGGTCTCAAGGTCCATCCACTTAGTTATTAATGTCTCAAATTTATCCTTTGCTATGGTTGAGTAGTACTCCATTGTATTAAGCCACATCTTTTTTACCCATTCATCAGATGATGGACATTTGGGTTGGTTCCAACATTTAGCTATTAGAAATGCTGCTATAAATATGCACACACACATATTGCTGTGAGGTGATGCTGTTACTTCTATTGGAAAGATACCAAGAAGGAAAAGAGCTAGATCAAGTGGGATCTTTAGACCTAGTTTTTTTAGGAATCTCCACATTAATTTCCACAGTGGTTGCACTTGTCTGCCCTCCGATCAACAGTGGAGAAGAATTCCTTTTTACCTACAATCCTGCCAGCAGTGGTTATTGGTTGATTTCTTGATAATAGCCATTCTTTCTGGAGTGAGATGGACTCTCAGGGTTGTTTTAGTTTGCATCCTTCAAGTACTGAACATTTTTGCTTATATTAATTTGCCATTTCTACTTGTTCATCCAAGAAGTGTCTATCTCAAATGCCTATTTTTGATTAGGTCTTAATTTTGGTAGTGGTCTGGTTTTTCCAATTCTCTATACATTACACATATTATTCCTTTGTCTAAGGAACAAATGGCTAACATTTTTCCCACTCTGTGTGTTGTCCCTATTACTCTGTTGATTTCTTTTGTTGTGCAAAAATTTTTAATTAGATGAAATCCAAGTTGTTGATTCTTTGTAATATTTCCCACAGAGTTGGGGCTTTGTTCATTGGAAAAGCTCCCCAGGTAATTCTGACGCATGCCCTGAAAACTACTATTATATATCAATACGCTTTGCAGGCTTCTGTTGGTTAAACATTTATAAAATGACAAATTCCTTCAGGGCTTCTTTATATGACAGGATCTAGGCATAGAACAGTGATCAAAACAGACATGATCTCTACCTTGACAGAACTTACAATCTTGAATTAGTCCTACATCCAGTTATTCGAAAATTAGATTCCTATTCACATCCTCATCAAAACAAAAGCCAACTAAAACCAAACGTACAAGACTTATTAGAAAATCAAAGAAACCTCAAGCCAAAAAGATTCACATTATTTTGGGTAGGCTTGAGAAAACTAAGAACAAAATACAGAAAACATAAAATATTATATTAAAGAAAAAAATGGGCCAAATAAAAAAATTTTATTATCAAAATAGTATCAACAAATTTAAGAAACAAATGGTAAAACAGGAAAATCTTTAAAACATGAATTGTAAGGGCTCAAGAGATAGTTCAGAAGTATAAGCACCTACCTGGCAAGCACAAGGTCCTAAGTTTGACTCCCGGACACCTA
The DNA here is from genome assembly GCA_004027915.1 of Capromys pilorides. Taxonomy (NCBI): domain Eukaryota; kingdom Metazoa; phylum Chordata; class Mammalia; order Rodentia; family Capromyidae; genus Capromys; species Capromys pilorides. The sequence goes on from PVKN010023402.1 coordinate 5,757, forward strand.
TACTATGAAAAATGAATTCTAACTCATAAAATTAAAAATCAGCAACAGATATAAAAAATACTCAGAGAACAGGAAAGGTAAATAACAAATATGAAAAAAATGTTAAAATTTTACTCACAAAATAAATGCAAGTCTAAAATAATTTATCAAATTAATATAGCTTGCAAAAATTCAAAGGGAGGCACCTTTGACTCTAATGAAAAATAGTCCCGCTCTTCTGCAAAGCAACAAGGGATATTCAAAGCATTAAAATATGTCAACTCTGGGGGCTGTGAAGATAGCTTAGTGGTCTAAGCACCTGCCTGGGAAGTGCAAGGACCTGGGTTCAAACCCAATACCACGTGCCGTGCTGGCCCAGAGCCCTGGCCACACCATGCCAGCCACTGAAACCAGGTATCATGGCACACACCTGTAATCCCAGCACAGGAGAGGCTGAAACAAGGGGATCACTACAAGTCTTAGCTGCATAGTGAGACCTTGAGTACCAAATAAATAAATAGAAGATTTTTAAAAAATTAAAATATGTCAACTCCAGAGTTGACAGGCAAAATAGCTCAATGGCTTAAGTGCCTGCCTGGCAAGCACAAGGTCAAGAGTTCAACTCCAAGTACCTCAAAAAAAAAAAAAAAAAGTGAACTCTGGACCCTGCCCAACACTTCAGTGAAGGCAACCTACTTGCTCTTTGTTTTGGCTCCATATTTTGAATGGAGCAAAAATCTTTGCTAAGCTGGTTTGAGGGGAAACCTGCGACCACCTATTGGTGCTGTACACTAGAGATAGAGGAGGGAAATGGACATGTCATCATCCCATATGCAGATGGCAAACACTGAGCTGCCAAACATTTTTTATACCTGATGAGCCCAGGGAGAGGTAAGTGTCTACCTGAAGGGTTATTTTGGGGGAAAGAGGCCTGAGTACAGGCCACATTCTCTAGAATCTATTTAACTGACCTATTTTGGGACATGCTAGTCAAACAAAAGATGTTTCTGTACATAAAAAAAAAAAAAAAAAAGTTAACTTTGAGCCAGCCCTGGTGGCACAACTGTAATACCCACACTTTGGAAGGCTGAGACAGGAGGGCTTTAAGCCTCGGCTTGGGCAAACTAAAAACTTAGCCAGACCCTATATGAATAAATAAAAAGGGCTGAATGAAGATGTAGCTCAGGCCCTAGGTTCAAAAAGCAACTTGATGCTATAATTAATTATACTAATACAAATTTACCTTAAAGTAAAAATGTACAGAAACACTGGGAGGCTGAGATAGGAAGATACTGACCTTTGAGTGCACACTGTGCATCTTAATGACCTCGTGATCTATCTCAAAAAAAAATTTTTTTAAAGAGCTAGGGATACATCTCATTTTTAAAGCCCGGAGTTCAATCCCAACTACTATGACAACTGATTACATAAACTACATTCATGGATAATATAGTGAGTTAACCACTAACAATATAGTTGTAAACTTCTGACACAAAAACTCAGAATATACTTGAACGAGAATAGCGCTACACAAAAAGTCCTAAAGGGGAACATTAAAATATCTACACAAATAAGAAAAATAAACATAAAAATGTTAACAGTGATTTTTAATCCATTTATGCCAAAGGTCTGAATTTTTGCATAATACTCATATATGCTACCTAGAAAATTTAAGTAACAAGAATTTGAAAATTTTTATTATGTTTCATTGTTATGAGCCATTTCAAAAGTAAAATAGGCACAGAAGGATTAACTACTAAGACGGTATATAACTTGTTCCTAAAGGCCTTTTTTTCTTTTTTTTTTTAAATAAATAACATGCCTGGACTTAACAGTATTATTTTTCAAAATAAGAAAGGTAAGGGCCAGCCAGATAGCTTAGGCAGATGCAGGACCGGGTTGATCCAAGCATGCCTCACTGAAATGGTGACTGAGATTGGGTGTGGTGGCACATACTTGCAATGCCAGCACTTGGGAGGCTGAACACATACAGATCACTATGAGTTCAATCTGTGTAGTGAGACCCTGTAGAACTTGTATTAAATAGAAAGAAAGAAAGACAGACAGACAGACAGACGGATGCTCAGTGGCAGAGCATTGGACTAGAGCTCCAGAGGCTCTGTTTGGTTCTCCCTACAACCATGACAAAAATAAAGAAGGATGGAAACAGGGATCAGGGTGACTTCTAGAGGTAAAGGGTCCTGAATTTTCATTCCAAATCAAGAGGCATCAGCTAGGTAACATAATTTTTCTTAATATCTGGTTTCTTGATTAAAAAATAGAAACAGGTCAGATCATGTTCTAACATGTGACATTCTAATGCATGAGTTGTTGGGGAGGAGAGGTTTCAGACAGAGTCTTGAGTTCACAGTGATCTTTCTGCTTCAGCTTCCTGACTATGGAGATTATGGGTGTATAACACCATGCCTGGCTAGTATGTGAGTTTTCAAAATCTTTTTGCTGAAAACATATTCTATAGCTATAACTTGCAATAAATGTGGTATTTATTCAGCCTTTAAGGAGTTTTGTTATATTTTTTTAATTTCTTTCTCTTTTAATCTAGCAAAATCTGTATTTATTCATTTTTCATAGTTCTGGAGATAAAACCCTAAAGGGCTCTATCACTGAGCTACATCCTCAAATTTTCTGGTTTTTGTTATTTTGAGAAAAGATCTTACTAAGTTATCCAGGCTAGTGCTGGGCATGTAGTCCTCCTGCCTCAACCTCCTAAGTAGCTGCAATCAGGTATGTGTTATCGTATGTGGCCAATAAAATATTTACTATAAATTTCATAGACTATATGATATAAATATTTCACATGGTGATGTATTTCTCAAAAGTCCTAGAAGCTTAGGTAATTTCTAGTTTACTCACAAGGAGAAGTCTCCCATCCAACTTATATTTTCAAAATTTACCTAGAAGTTGGATGAATAGGATCATACGCACACAATTACATTTCATCTAGATTCACCAGTTGTTTGTGCTATTTGTTTTCTCTTTACATACACTATTTTTTTCAGCCAAGGAGATAGCTCAGGGGCACAAGTGCCTGCCTGGCAAGTGTAAGGTCCTGAGTTCGATCCCCTGTTCCACAAAAAAAAAAATAGTGCCAACAATACATATACTACTTTTCCTTAGCTTAACTATTGAAAATAAACTGCTGACAAATCATTTTATTTCCATAAATTACTTTTCATTCCATGAAAACTCAAAGGAAATACATGAGTACTTTAATGATATGGTGTTTGGATAAGAAAAGGAATTAGCCACAAAAATCAATAAATTTATGAGAAAAAAATTTGTCAAAGTATTTTAAATTTCAACATGCTGCTAAAAAATTTTAAGATAAAAAATTGAGAATATCACTGATATATGTTAATAATTCACTGTTAAGAGTTTCTGAAATTTATTGTTTTTAAAACAAGTGTTTGTGGAATACTTACAAAGTACTGGGTACTTCCTACTTCACGGACTTAATATGCGAAACGGACAATTGAAGAACATAAGCACAGTGAAAAAACAAGAGCAAATGCAGAGACATATTTCACAAAGAAAGCTTATTAACAAGAAAAAAATGGTTCAATCTAAAATAACACATAAATTTATAGTACATTATTTTATGGGCAAGGTGGGACTCGGGATCAAAGGCAGGACCTTATGCTTTTTTTTTTTTTTGCGGAACCAGGGATTGAACTCAGGCCTTGCGCTTATTCTACTGAGCTATCTCCCCAGACCCTACAGTACCTTATTTTAAATGTTACAAAAGATGGCTATTAAAAAGTTACCTCTGATTTTGTAGCACAACTACAGTTAACAAAAATACCATATACTCAACAACTGCTAAGAGAAATGAAATGTTCTCAGGACAAAAAGAATGAAAATAAATGAGGTGAGAAGTATGTTAATTAGTTTGTCTTAATCATCTTATAATGTATCCATATATCAAGTCATGTCATACACAGAAAAGTATATAATTCTGTTTTGTGTGTGGGGTACTGGGGATTGAACTCGAGACCTTGCACTTGCCAGGTGAACACTTATTCTACTGAGCTATCTCCCAGCCCCTAAAATCTTTTTTTTTTTTTTCAGTATCGGGGAATAGAACTCAGGACCTTACGCTTGCCCAGCAGACGCTTATGTCAATGAGCTATCTCTCCAGCCCTGTAATTCTTATTAAAAATTTAGTGAAACAAAAGGGTATCTACAAGATTCATAATTATAAACAACATTTTTCCTCTGTAATTTCTAAGTTTTCTATAAGTACATAGTACTTACACAAATCAGGATTTAAGTTTTTTCTATACAAAAATTATACTTAATCGTTAACTAAAATATATTTTCTATAACATAGCAAGTTAATAAACTGCCAATAAACTTAAGAGATTTAAAATATAACTTAAAGCTGGGTGTGGTGGCGCATGCATGTAATCCCAGCACTTGGGAGGCTAAGGCAGGAGGATCGGTGTAAGTTCAAGACCAGCCTGGGCTACAAAAGTGAGCTCAAGGCCAGCCTGAACAGCATAGCAAGATCCTGTCTCAAAAAGACAAAATAAATAAATAAATAAACAAATAAAATTTAGCTTAAATTTGACAAAATCAGAAATGTTGGATATCTCTGACCACATTTTACAGCATAAGAAGTACAAAATGCTTCAGAATTGTATTATTTTACAAAATGTTAAATTATGACCTTTAAGTCTGGAGTACTAAATCTGGTTTATAGTTTCATTTAACAAAATTTTTATTCTCCCATTGCACTAACCTTTAGAGACAAGCGGAACTAGAGTTCCTCTTAGGCACTCTGCCTGAGTGTGGATAAATATACATTGGAGACCTACAGCTCCACAGGGTAAAAGAACAAATATTTACCTTCTTAGCATCTGCAGAAGACCTCAACCCTTCTGGCAGTGTGTGCACTAGAGGTAAAACCGCAGCACTGACACGCTGAAAATGAGAATCAGTAACCTGCTCCAGACGCGGTCGCTTGGATTCCAGTGAATCATGATCCACCGCGGATGGACCTGGATGAAACTGTTCATATCCTGATCTCCTTTCTTGAGGCCTAACACAATAAATACATAAATACATACATATATACATACATACATTGTTAAAAATTTGTGATATAGAATACCCTAATGTCCCCAATCAGACTTTCAAATAAACAAAAAAGTTATGCTTACTTTTAGGATGAATTTCTATCTTCCTCTTCTTCTCACCCAGAATATACCTTTCTAGAGTACTATTAAACTTCTAATTCAAATTTTAAAAGTTTCTTAGGGAATTGGGACAAGATGATTTTAAAAAGTCTAGAAATGAAAGAAATTAAAAAACACTTTAATTTGCAAAAAGCTAGAATTACTCTGCCACACATGGAGGCACACGTATGTAATCCCAGAACATGGGAGACTGAGGCATAAGGATCACCACAAGTTTGAGCCTAGTTTGGGGTACATAATGAGTTCAAGACTAGCCTGAACTATATAGCAAGATGCTTTCTCTGATAAAATAAACAAATAAAAAATTGCCAAAGACTATCCCTAGAATATTTTTAAATCCATGCCATAAAATCTGAACTCAAAATAATACAAACCAAAAAAGCCACCATTTTTCAACAAATAATTAAAAACAAGCAGAACAGGCTGGACATGGTGGCGCACACCTATAATCCCAGCACTTGGGAGGCTGAGCCAAGAGGATTGGTGCAAGTTGGAGACCAGCCTGAGCTACAAAAGTGAGCTCAAGGCCAGCCTGAACAGCATAGTGAGACTCCGTCTCAAAAAGACAAAAAAAAAAAAAAGCAGAAATCAACAAGCACAGTTCCTTGCTATTCCTACATGGACAGATATATATGAGGCTGGAGTTGGAGAAGAAATCCACTGCAGTCCCTAAAACATCTGAGAGTGGCTAGCATCAGGAACCACTTGGGGAAGAGGTTTATTGTTTCACACCAGGATACCCAGGGAACTAGGTCACAGAATAACTACTTAAGAGTCTTGGGAACATCCTACCAAGGTGGGTAGGTGGAGGATGGCCACAGAAACAGGGAGAAGGGGCAGGCTAGTGGCAGATCCCCTGAGAAGTCTAAGCTGTGGTGTATAAGGTTGTGAAGGCAATCCTATCCTACGTAGAGAGAATTCAGGCCAGTCATGTGGTTTCCTGAGTGGTGCTGTGTCTCAAAGTGCAGACATTAAGCCCAATGGATTATGTGGCCCCCATCACAGCTTACTTCCAACACAGTGCTGTTTGTTTTTTCCATCTGCCAATGTAATCAGCAGTACACCTTAACTTGGATGCCTATAGGGAAAGAGGATCCTCTGGAGCAAGGGAAGTGCCTCACAAGCTTACAGGCCTCAAAGCCCACAGAACCAACCCCACCCAAAAGGGGGCTGAAAATCCCAACACCGGGGAGGCTGAAACAGAAGGATCACTACAAGTCCAAGCTGTGTAGTAAGACTCTGTACCAAATATATATTTTTAAAAAGCCCATTGAAGATTGCAGTGATTGGGATGGGGAAGGAGAGGACGCAAACACTAGGAGTTGCAGGAGCAAACAGCTGGAGGCAGACAACATACCACTGACTAGCCCAGCCCAGGAAGAAACAAGGGGCAGGATTAAGCATCCACACAGCAAAGTAGCCAGGGAAACAAAATAGGGAGCTGTGGCTCCCTACCCTCTACCCAAGCCTGACAAATTTCAATTCCACAAGCCCTGGAAATACACCATTCACTCAAACTAGTAAAGGAACTTTCGGAACTCATTTCTCTTCTTTGTTTGGTTTTAGTTTGTGGATTTTATTTTCTTTTCTATCTTTTGTTCTTATTTCCATTCTTCTTACTTTTTCTTGTTTGTCTTTTTTTGCTTTCACCTAATTCTATTAACTTTCTCATACTTCTTAATTAGATTTTTATCCCACCTTTCCTTCACATTTCTATTTCAAATTACTTCTTTCACTTTCCTCTCCCTGCATCCCCATTTTTACCTCTCCCCCACCCCCGGGAACTGGGGATTAAACTCAGGCCCTTGTGCTTGCCAGGCAAGCACTTATTCTACTAAGCTATCTCTCCAGCCCTTTACCATTATTATTATTAAAGCATTAGTGATTTTTAAATAGTTAGTTGACTCTATGCTATTATTGCTGAATTCCTTCCTAGTGTTAATGGTGATATAGTTGCTGCTTTTAGTAAATATTTATTATACATCAGTATTTGGTTTGTTCTCATTCCTAAATTATTATAGATTTTCTATAGTTTAGGACGATATGAGTATAATTATTATTAGTTCTCATGATATATCAGTAACCAGTTGATCACTGACTGTATTATTACTACTGATTTCTACTGCTAATGTTGACACAGTTGTTGCTTTTAATTGGTTTGTACTGCATGTCAACATCTAGCTTTGTCATTTTGCACCCCAAGTGCAAAAACAACAGAAACATGAGAACACAAAGTACCAATATATCCTCATAACCCTCAGCTCTCCAAAACCTGATCTCACACACAGTGAAATAAAGCAAGACATAGGAGCAAAGAATTCAAAAACAAATGGTTAAAATGGTTAAAGAGGTAAAAAGAAACAAGCAAATGAATGAGATGTTTTAACAAGCTCAAGAGAATTTAAACAGACAAGATTTCACCAACAAAATGTTCAATGAGCTTAAAGAAGAAATAGTAACTGAGTTGGGCAAGTAATACAATACATGAGCTAGCAAGATAGCTCAGCAGTCTAAAGCACCTGCTTAGGCAAGCACAGGCAAACACAGGGACCACAGTTCGATCCCCAGCATCACATGCCATGCCAGCCCCAACCCAGAGTGGGCTAAACCAGCGCCCTCCCCTCAAAAGAAAAACACATGAATGACCACTTCAGAATAGAATTAGAAAAGTATGAAAGAAAAAACACAGAGATAGAGGATATGAAAAATTCAATGGAAAGCCTTGCTAACAGACTTCAACAATGTGAGGACAGTATCAGAAATAGAAGACAAAGTATAGGCACTAAGTCATAAACTTAGTAATATCCCAAAATGACAACAATACAAGCTGTATTCAACAGCTGCTAGATGGCAAAAAAAAAAAAAAAAAAAAAAACCTCAGAATCACAGGAATAAATAAAAAACTAGGAGACAACTCAAAAGGTATAAAAAAATTATTCACCGAAATTACAGCAAGTTTTCCCAAACCTAGGGAAAGAATTCAATAATCAAGTACAAGGGCATAAAGAAGACTAAATAGGGACAGGGAGATAGCTCAACGGCTTAAGCGCCTGCCTAGTAAGCCCAAGAGCCTGAGATGGATCTCTGGTACAAAAAAAAAAAAAACCTATCATAACCAAAAATCCTAGAAAGGCTGGCCTGATAGCTCAGGGGACTAAAGCGCCTGCTTACACAGAGCGCGGTGGCCAGGATTCGATCCCTGGTGTGCCATACCGTGCTGCGCAGGCCCTTCCCCCGGGGCGCACTGAGAAGGCAATGGAGACTGGGTATGGTGGCACGTGCCTATAATTCCAGCACTTGGGAGGCTGAAAACAGAGGAATCACTGAGACAGATCTATGTATTGAGACCCTGTACACCCTGTACTAAATAAAGAAAAAAAATTTCTAGAAATTCAACAAAAGATGAGAACACTAAAAGTTATTAAAGAAAAATAGCAAGTAACCTAAAAAGATAAGCCCATCAGAATAACTGAGGGTCTCCTATCACAAACATTAAAAGCCAAGAGAGTTGAAGATAAAGTTTTTCAATCTCTAAAAGAAAACTGTCAGACCAAATTTTTATACCCTGAAAGATTAACCTTTGAAACTGAAGAGAAACAAATACTTTCTGCAACAAAAAAATTCTGAATTAAGATTTGACCAGTAAGCCAGTTACTGAAAAGATGGGAGCTGAGCATGATGGTGCATGCCTATAATACCAGCACGCGGGGAGGCTGAGGCAAGAAGATAACTGCAAGTTCAAGCCCAGTCTGGGCTACACAGTGAATTCCAAGCCAGCATGAATTATACAGCAAGATTTTGTCTCAAAAACAGAAAAACAAGCACAAAAACGTAAGGAAATCTTA
>PVKN010023403.1:0-14790 GCA_004027915.1 Capromys pilorides
AGGAGGAGGAGGAGGAGGAGGAGGAGGAGGAGGAGGAAGAAGAAGAAGGAAAAGGAGGGAGAAGGAGAACGAGAGGAGAGGAGAGGAGAATGAGAGGAGAGGAGAGGAGAGAGATTTCAGCCTGAATTGTGCAATTCTGAAGACCATAGTGTCTTATCAGTAACTAGCTATTCATTTATTTGCCTTTAAATTCTTTTTTCTTTTAGCTGGTTCTTGTTCCTTGTTTTCCTCTGGGGTTTACATACCCTTTGATAGAGGGTCTGGGATCTCATGTCAGATCCTGTTTTCTTCTTAAGGTGAACTTCACCTGGGATGTAAGACAAATAGCTCCTTCTTTTCTTGGATCAAATTCATACTTGTGCAATGGAGAATGTCCCAACTTTGTCCCTTCCTGCTAGCTGCAAAGCTAGCATTTTCACAGACTATAGATTAGCCATTGCATTATTCTCATTCTCTCTCTCTCTCTCTCTCTCTCTCTCTCTCTCTCTCTCTCCCTCTCTCTCTCTCTCTCTCTGTCTCCCTCTCTTCTTTCTTTCTGGCAAAATTTCCAGCTCTGAGCATTCCTGAGTCTAAGATGTACGTGAGTTCATAGGCTGAAAAATCTGTCAAGGCCAAAATATCCTCTGGGAAATAACTCTCCAGACACAGGATGAGATGGTTCCAGCAAAGCAAAGGTGGTGTGGAGAGGTACGGAGCATCTGTTTCCATGGTTACAGCAGCTGTGCTTCTGATACAGCCTGCAGTCCTGGTAAATACCAATATATTGTCTCATTTCCAATGAAAAACAAAACAACATTCTTAAATCCATTCTACACTCCAGCATGGAGAACTCCAATATAGCAGAAAGACAGATCAACAGAGTTTAATTTATTTGTCAGTGTTTGTTTGAAAATTAAAATGTCAAACTATGCAATATCAAGATTGTCTTTAATGACACCATAACTGGAGATTTTGTAAATTTCATCTCTTTCACCCCTGATACCAAGAGGTCCTCAGAGGGTGATGAGCTTGGCTCACACCGTCACTTATCAGGGACAGATTCTTATAATCAACCAGAGACCTGTTCTTATCCTGTATGTTTAAAAGATATGAAGTCACCCAGAAGGGTTTACAGTAAATATAGTTCTTACACAGGTAAGAATAACAGCAAGACACCTGTCTCTTTTGACATGCCTTACAGCTGGGACAACTCTTGTCACTGTTGACTGTCAATAGAACAGACAAAAACAACTGGGTGATTCCCAAGGTCACCTCAGTGGATGTTATTAGGACCTCAGCTTCCAGAGTTTGCATTCAGAACACTGAGCTATTTAAAATGCAAACAAGATAGGTTTTTATTCTAGAAACTCATACAGAATTCCTTCTTGAGGATCTGTGGGAACAAACCCCAAGCATCCTGGGATAGGAGGTAGGGAGACTGTCCTAGTCTATTCTATGCTGCTGTAATAAGATACCTGAGACTTGCTGGTTTATGAAGTGCAATGAAAAACACACTGAATTTTAAATATTTTAAGTGTATGATAGTAAAAGATTCATTGCCATTAATCTCCTCAATCTCCCCCTGTCTTATTCCACCCTTCTTGCTACTTCTTGGAGCAGTTCTGGAAGATTTTTTTGATAATTGTCTTTAGTTATGCTCTCATGGCTGCCTTGATGTTTTGAGTCAATTGAAAATGTTTGCCTTTTATGGCCACTTGGACTTTGGGGAAGATTTAGAAATCATATAGTGCCAGAGATGGTAAATGATATGGGTGGGGGCCGCCATAGTGCTCTTATGAATCTACCTTAGCAGACATATCCATCATATCTTTGATCACACTTAATAAAAACATGAAATAAGACTTCCAGAATGATTTCACAAAGTGACAAGGATGGTGTGGCAAATGCATTCAAAACAAGAAGGCAGACGCCCTGCCATCTCTCTCTGTGATTGACTAGTGGTGCACTTCTTAAATTGGATCGTGAGTTTTTCATAAGACCTCTGTTGCTTTTTTTTTTTTTTTTTTTTTTTTTTTTTTTTTTTTTTTTTTTTTGTGGTACTGGGGATTGAACTCAGGACCTTGCACTTTCCAGGCAAGTGCGTATTCTACTGAGCTATCTCCCCAGCCCTCTGTTGCTTTTTACTTACAGTCAAGAACACAACGCTCTAGGAACACTGAAAACAAACATTTTTAAAACTAAAGGTTGTGATATGCAACTAGGTGGACGCTAAATGATTCTAAATGTTTCTCTCTTTCCCCTGAGAATGGGCTGGAATGAAAACTTTTCAGTGGCGCTCTGTTTGACCTGCGCATCACGCCAAAGGAAAGGAAGACAGAATGAAAGAGAAAGGGGAAAAAGCACTTCCACCCCTGTCACCACCGCAAACTGCATGAAGGATTCCGCAGCAAGTTCCATCTGTCTCATTTATTGGAGTCTCACCCACTCTCTGCTCCTGCCCTAAGAGAAATCAAACAGCTCTGTTGTTTTATAGAGAGAGATGAAAACCACTCCAAGCTGCTCTTTCTTGCTCATGTGAAGTTACTGCCGTGACCCAGCTCTTTCTCAAGCCAGCAAAGCCACGAAGGCCACCAGCTCCCAATTAGCTCTGTCTGCTGGTGATACATCTAACAGAGATGTAGAGACTCCTGTGCTCTTACAGAAGACTTCCCCAGCTGCATTACTGAGCCCAGTTCTCAGGTGGAATCCATACCATTATTGTATTACAACCACGACAATTACCAGGGAGCTGGGCTGCCTGGTCCACCTGTGAAAGAGCTGGTATGCAACAGTAAGCTTAGAGAGCCAGTTTAACATCACCCTAACCTGAACCAGCTGTCAATCTGCTGCATAAATGTGGGAAAGGGAGAGATCACGGCTCCAAAGGCATGTACATGTCCGGTCACCTCTGTGAGCCCAGGGCAGAGTTTTAAACTTGTGCTTCTAATCGCAGGACAAGGCAAGACAGCCTCACCTGTGTGAGCAGAGATTTGTGTAGATACTGACTCCACTCCCGGAAGACTAGCTGGCCTTTCCTGTCCCACAGCATTGTAGGGTACAACTGTGAAGATTTGCTATTCTGCAGATTATTTACTTTATCAGAAAAATCCCAGTGACTTCTATAAGCCAATTAGAGCATCTGCTTATTTCGAAGTTGATGGGAAGAAGACATTAACTCTTGGTATACAATATGGACCTACAGAGAAGGGCCAGCCCACCCAGCATCATAGCATGGGTTAGTTGTGCTACTTCTGCAAAAGGTGTCCAGAATCCTTTGTTTGTAACCCAGGTCCCACCCAAAGGCCTAACAGCCTGGAGTTTATATTTCAAGTGCATGAGAGAGAATGTCCTTTAGCTGCTCTACAAGCTAAGTCAGGTTACTGAGCAGCCCCTAGAATTCACCTCCACAGGGAATTTGGTATTCTCATCTTAGGCTTCAGCCCCTTTCAAGTTGGAACAAGAGACAGCTTTGTCATTCTGCGTCTTTACATTCCTAACAACAATTAGACTTCCTTCTTAAGCAACCGAGGTAAGCGGAGAGCAGGGGATATATTGACTCAGAGCTCCCAGGGAGAGGTCCTTAAAGATAAGTGTGTCCATGTGAGAAACACAGTGTCTTGGTCCCCTGGTTGTTCTGGCATAATAGAAGGTCCAGCCACATCTCAAGAGTTCAGTCTTTCCCCAGAAGCTAGGGAGCGCTCTTTGCAAGATCATTTCCATCCCAGACTGTTACTGATTTTATACCCAAGTCTGTTCCAATCCTAACATGAATGTCCTAGACCCTACCACCAGGAACCTTGACACAGGTTGGGAACATCTGCTCCTGAAATCATATGTTGCATTCTCAGGGGGGCACCCCTCTCTCCGAACCCCCTTTCTGCTTAGTTTTCTCCATAGTATTTCCTGATGCACTGTGTTGTTCTCATCTATATAGCTGATTGCTTACCCTATAATATAAGATTGATATCAGTAAAGATTATCCTGTGCAGTTAGCTTGCTTCCTGGCACATAGGAAACCATCCATAAATATCACCTGAATGAATGAATGAATGAATGAATGAATGAATGAATGTTCTTGAGCTTTGGAAAGTCTGTGTGTTAGGGCACAAGCAAATAATGATGAAGAATGTATTTTGTTTTAAATACTAACTCCTACTGAGAACAAAGCTTCAGAGGTCACGTTATGGACTGAACGGTGAGTGGAACTGGGACACGACTGTTTCTGAAATCATCTGGAAGAGTCTGAGAAATTGCATGACAAAGAGGAAGCTCAGAGTAAGCATGTAATTGGACTACTACAAGTGATTGAAAAATGAGTCATTTTCTGTTTGAGGCCGTTTCTAGACAACTCAACAAGTGAAGCTGATTCAGCCCTCACACGCACACCCAGCTCTCTATTTCCTGTGGTTTCCACTTTCCTTGGGCTCACTCAATCTGCTCACTCTTTAATCTCAGGTTTGTAAGATGAGAGGGAGATAAGAAAGTAGATAAAAGTCAAGTTCTCCCAGGCCCACACCAAGACTCTCTAAATCTACAGATAATTGCATTAACATTTTCTAACACGCACCTGGCTGTGGGGCCCCAAGATCACTGGATGAAGCATCATTGACCTCCTGCTGGCAGCATGACAGAAAATGTAAGTTAAACCCCAAGCTTCCTATGCCTCAGGCGGAGGCTTTCAAGTCACTTAGCAGGGTAGCACGAACCATGAGATCTGAGCCCCAAAGGCAGTGTGATTCTTTCAACAGGAGCAGAGTTTCTCCTTAGAATAATTGCTTCTCAGCATCACTTACACTCTGGAAAACTGAGATGAGAGGACAGAAAAGCAAATCGTTCTTCAGTGCACAAACATTCGCTATGTTTATCTCAATAAAAAGGGAAACACTGGAAATGAAGAAGCACCTCATCAGAATACAGCTACACTGGAAGGGAACAGGTTAGGCTCTCAGCGAGTGACGCCAGGGCAGACAGCTCTCCTCAGAGAAGTGGCCTGTGTATAGATAAACAGCAGCAAGGATTTGGCTTGCTTAAGTTGCTCATGGACTTTCCGGGGTTTGATTGCTCCAGGTGACTCGATCAGCTTCACCAGGACTCGAGGGGAAGAAGGACTCCACCAGGACTCTGAGCGCTTGGGTCTGCTGCAGAGCTCCCCACGTGCTCCCCATGCCAAGGCAGGGCTTGGCAGTCTCTGCATTTAGGCTGCTTGACACGCCAGCTAGCGTTTCAGACCTTGCTTGGATCTCTGCACTAACTCTATGGGACCTGCAGGGACAGGATTACAATATAATGTTGCTTCATTCATTCATTGGGACAGCGATAGCAGAGCATCCACTGCAAGCCAAAGCTTGGTCATGGGCTGTGCACTTGTGTCAGTGCCACACAGGCCATCACCTCCGGCCTGGACTCCTCAGACTGTAACTGTCCAAGAGCTCCTACTCACATGCTTGACTCCTCTGCGGCTCTCCCTAATCCAGATGGTAATGTTGGCCACAAGGCATCAGCCTGAGAGTCCCAGAGTATAGATCCCTAACCTAACCAGCATACCTCAAGCTGTACGTTATCTCAGCCACACATAGCCCCATAGGGTAAGCCACATGCAGAGAGTTTGTTTTCGTCTTGCATTGTTCATTCTGGATACCAGAATCTTGACTTGAAACTCATATGAAGATCCCTTACATACAAGTATAAAAGTACTTCAAAGGTCCTTCTTTCAGTGTTCTCTGACGGTGGCAAAAGAGTTTGTAGCCAATGATTGGGTGCTAGGCAATTCCTGCTGTGTGCTTTCCTCAGTATTCCTAAGTGCAAGAAAGCAGGCAAGAGAAGCTAAGGTTAGGTGTTCACTGCCTTCACACTGAGGAGCCGGGGAGGACTCGACTGAGAGCCTGAGAGGAGCGCTCTGGTGGTCTCTCCTATGTGCTCTATCTGTTGACTTAGCTTTGTTCACAGTTTACTCAGTCCAGTCAGAAAGCACCAAGCTTATTGTCACAGGTATCTTTCTCAATGTGGAGACAAAATACCTGACACTCAAAGTTACAGGAGGAAAGGCTTATGTAGCTCACAGTGTGTAGAGGTTGTAGTCTGTAACTGGCTGGCTCCAAGGCGGGTGGCTGTCACAGAGGAGAAATCGTTCATGGCACACAGACAGCAGCAAAGCAGTGAGCTTTGCAAGACAGCCAGAGCTCTTTCTCTCCTCTGTAATCTTCTCCAGGTGACTTAGGGCAGATAGCGGTCACACTCCTAATATTAGTGCCTTTGATTCTAGCACTGCGCCATGAATCAATACTAGTGTCACATACTCAATCCCAGTGTCAAATACCTGAGAGTCAGCTACTCCTGAAAAAGTTCCACTAGGACTACATGAGGCTTTAGGAGGGCTTCTAAATGCAAGCCATATCACCTGCATTTGTCACTTCTGATCATAAACTTTGCTTCCATTCATATGTTCTCTGGTGCAATTTTATCTTGAGTTTCCCTTCATGGTCAGAGCTCTATGGGTGATGGGGATGAGGGAGAAGTTGGGAAATCTCCTTGGACATCTCCAGTGAGCAAGTTGGCCTACTAGGGGAGCTGTTACGTCCACCTGTGCACCCAAAATAGCAGTCAATAAATACGCTTGTTTCACTGCTTCTTGTGCTCTCAGGGTAATGGGTTCATAAATCCCAAGGTGGGGGGTGGGGTGGCGGTGGAATTGCAAACTTGGGAAAAATCAAGTCTCGAGGAAAATGCACCAGAACACAGCCATGCTCTTTGGGGTCTCAGATCTTTCATTTTTAAGTGAATGGTATCCAATTTTCATTATTCAAGTACCCAAGGACAAAAGAGGTGACTCCAGCTCATTTTTAATTAATTAATTGGTACAGGGTCTCACTAGGAAGCTCAGATTCATAGTGATCCTCCTGTCTCAGCCTCCCCAGCACTGGGATTATAGGCATGTACCACCACACTTTGTTTTGGTAGTTGGCAAGATGCACCCAAGCTTCTGTTGCCAACATGGCATATGGTACTGAGAGTCAAACCTGAGTCTTTGTGCTTACCAGGCAGGTGCTTGTTTAGACCGCCAAGCTATCTTCCCAGCCCTCTAACACATTTTTAACTGTTACCCTTGTAGCTATCTCAGTTTGCTGTGTCTACAAAAGAGCTGAAAGGCGTCTATGAAAGAGTAGAGATGGGAGATGATTACGTCCTCAGACTGTTATATTTTATTTTATTTTATTTTATTTTATTTTATTTTATTTTATTTGTGGCCAGCTCAGGCCACCCTGGGAATGGGGCTGGCACAGTATATGGGGCCAGGGATTGAACCATGGTCCCTAAAGAAAGTACTTTACACCACTGAGCTATCTCACTGACCTCGGACTGTTAAACATATTGAGCACTATTTCCTAGCCATGTCTTCTAGTTTAACTGAAGCGATTGTGTTGTAAGTTGAGTTATATTGTGAAAGACAGTTTAGCAAATAGTTTAAAAATTAATCACTTAGATTATTTATTTATTTATTTATTTATGTAGAACTAAGAAAGAACCCAGAGCCTCATCCATGCTAGGTAAACACACTATCACTCAACCACGTCCCCAGTCCTTTTTATTTTTTGCTTTGAAAGAGGCTCTCACTAATGTGCCCAGGATGGCCTCAAACCTGTGACATCCCTGCCTCACCCTCCCCAGTAGCTGGCCCTGCAGTGCTATGCCCACCGGGCCTGTGGACAAGGGGCTTAGGCTCGTAATCCAGGCCACTGAAAATGGCCTGGAGGCTCACAGGCCCAGGAGGTGTGCACTCTCTTATGCATGCTCTAGTCTTGTTTTCTTTCTTTGCTGCTGTAGAACTGCAGTGGGCCAACGCATGGAAAGCCCTTAGCTAGGAGATGTGGATTCAGGAAGTGCTCGTGAATCATAGCTCTTTAGGATGTATTTAGTGCCAGAAGCCAAACAGACTGTCACCCAGAGAAATGTCCCACGAGACTCCTGGGGCCACCGGCCCCCACGCTTCTTGAGCTACAAAGCCCTTCCTCTTGCCTCTGCTCCCTGGTTTCCACATTGCCTAAGGCCCTACCCAGTTCTCTCTCTCCTCCAAAGCTTTCTCTAGCCTCCTCAGTGGTGGACCCCAAGCCCAGCCAGCCTGGGTAGCTGCTGATTTTTCCAAATCATTCTCGGCATGCTGCTGAGGCCGTGCATCACTAATCCTAGGGTATTTTATGAACGCCTTGAGTCTGTTGACAAAGTTGGTAAGGAAGATGTAATGCTACGCAAGTTCCGGGTGGAGTGGCTAGTGGCTATTATGGCCCTCACCGTTATGTAAACCAACGCAACGTAAGGGTAATAAATGCAAATGGAAGCATCTAGTGGTGGGGGTCGGTGCGGACTTCAGCAGTGCGGCTTAGAAGCTCTGTGCCATGGCATGTGATTCACAGCTCATCGGCAGTTTGGGGTCTCTGACAGCGCTTCCCACACCTTTCCAATGGCCTCAAGTCACTGTGAAATCTTTATGCATATTGTGGAAATTTATATCCCAGGGCTGTCAGCTGTGTTAGTCTCTCAAATTAAAATAAATAAATAAATAAAAATACCCAACGTCATCTCAAAGGCAAGTGTGACCTCTGCTGGAGGCTTCTGGGGATCGATCCTTGCCGAGGAGGCAAGATGGAAAGAAATGGAGAGCGGGGAAGAGGGGGAGGACGAGAAAGAAGTCAGTGGAAGGAGGGAAGAGAAAGGAAAAGAGGGAAAAAGAAGGAAAGGAAGAAGCCCTCGGTGCCACCCTGGAGCCTTTATTCTACCAAATGCCGGGCTGAGGAAGCACATCTGCTAAGCTCTTGGCGCTCTGGCCTGTGTGTTTAGTGATGCTCATAGGGAGACCCACAGGGTGACACTGGCCCGCCGTGTGACACCGGTCTGCAGTGACTCTTACGGAGCAGCACTCCCTAAGCAAATCCTAACCACACCTAGTTACTATCTTGAAATTTTTCAAGTAACATTTTGGAGGAAATTATTCTATGTCTGCATCTTGGAATTTTGTGATCTAAACCAGGAAACATAGCCTATGTGTCTTCAACATTATACTACGTCATTTAATTCCTTGTTGCCACCCCCTCTACTGCAAGAGATTGGGGACATGGAGCTTCAACAATTTAACACAATATTTAAGGGTCAGGTGGCCTTGCTTTGAGAAATACAGTCCTCTTATATGCCCTTCCCTGTGTTCCCACCCCCTCCCCAGGAAATTGCTGGTCGCTTCACATTACAGAGCATTACAGAGCACACAGGTACTTTAAATACTTGGAGTAGTGCATAGCCTTCGCCTTGATCAGAGAGGTGTCACAACTCCAGGAGCCTATGGAATTTTAAACTTAATTCCTTGTCACTTTCCACTGCAGAGATAATGGCACCAAGAAGGTACCCACAAGTACCCTTGAATAAGAAAATCAGCAATGTGAACTCTCCCAGACTGTCAATGTCTTCTGGGTCTGTACAATCAGTGCTATGCTTTTTTCAATTACAGATAGCAATTTTGAGTTGTTTCGCAGCCCTATTTTGATAGAAGTGAATGAGCAAACAAATAGGAAAATTACCTTTGCGGATCATTAACAAAAGACAATTGGAACAGAGACAGGCATCTAACAACGCAGCTATGTTATCCTCACACATTTATAACTAGAAAGTTTCCTTAGTGTTGGAAGATATGTAAAATTAGGAGACAGTTCATTGCTAAGACAAAGGAAAGAAGGAAAATAAAATAGAAGGAGGGCAAATGAAAAATAAAACATTCCCCACAGTTTTAGAATAGGTACTGAGGTTGAACCCAAGCTTCCGAAAATGTAATTACTTGCCTAAAGGATATTGAAGAGAAAGATTTGAGTGAAAAGTTCAACAGTATTTAATGTGGCTTCCTGGTCCCAGGGAATCTGCTTCATAATTCCTCATACCAGATCATCACTATTTCCATCTGCTCAGAAAAGCAGGTGCTAGGCATGCTGGTCATGCCCTCCTCTGGCCTTCTCTACCCACAGTCTCGTGGGCAAAGAAACTTCACCATTATCTCCACATTAATCTTACCACCATCCTCACCACCAAAGCATCAGCTCTGCCATCATGGATATGGTTGTCCATGGTTACCACCACCAATACCATCAACAACTCCCACTCAAAGCACCCTCAGCAAACATGATAGCAACATCCACACAAGCGTAAACTCATCTCTTGCAGACTAAGCTAATGTTTTTGTTTGTTTGTTTTATTGACTACACAATCTCACTGTCTAGGTTGGGCCTTGAATTCATTATGTAGCCCAGGCTAGCCTCAAATTTAGGCTAATCCTCTTGCCACTCCCAAGCCTCCCAAGCACTGGGATTACAGGCCTGAGCCACCCCATGGGCAGAGCATTGAGCTAATTTGAGTGAGCTTATGGTCTATACAACAAAGTAATCCTCAACAAAGACAGACCATAAATGAGGAGGCTTTTGTTTAAGATTTCTAAAAAGTTAAAACAATTTCAAAAATATTGGAGCCAGAGCTGGTGAGATAGCTCAGTGGACTAAGCACCTGCTTAAGCAAGTGCAAAGACCCAGGTTCCATCCCTGGTCCTCTTTGCTACGCCAGCCCCACCTCATAGGGACACTGAGCCGGCAACTGCGTCTGCGTGTGGTGGCGCATGCCTGTAATTCCAGTCCCGGGAAGGACGAAAACAGGAGGATTACTATGAGTCTGAGCTGTGTAGTAGGACTCTGTACCAAATACATAAGAATTAAAAAAAAAAAAAAAAAAAAAAAAAAAAAAAAAAAAAAAAAAAAAAAAAAAAAAAAAAAAAAAAAAAAAAAAAAAAAAAAAAAAAAAAAAAAAAAAAAAAAAAAAAAAAAAAAAAAAGGGCCGGCGAGATGGCTCAGCAGTCTAAAGCACCTGCCTAGGAAAGTTTAGTCAACCGCAGAGAACTCAGCTCGATCCCCGGCACCACATGCTGTGGCAGCCCCACCCCTAGGGCAAGCTGAGCAGGCCATAACACAAATAAATAAATGAGGTTCAATAAAATAAAGTAAAAATTTTAAAAAAAGAATTTAAAAAATTGGTGCCAAAGTGAAATACATGTGAAAAGTGGGTCATACAAATTATTGGATTTGGTGGATTTTTTTGTGCAGTTTATACTATAGGGATGATTGCAAATTTGTGACTAAGGGACCACCATGAATAAAAGCAAAATTATATTCTGTATTTCCTTTCTTAGGACATCTTCTCATGCTACGATGCAGCAGAAATTTTTTATGGGTCAAGGGTAGTGAAAGTTCGGGCCAGTCACTTAGCCTCTGTCTGGCTGTTCCTCTCCTACGAAATGGAAGCAATGGGTGCCTTACGGGCCTGGTACGCTAAAAAGATTATGACAAACACTACTTCATTATTAAATACCTCTGACTCGCCAGGTCCAGCCTCTAGCATTAAGCAAATGCAAACAGTTCTTGTTTTTTTTTTTTTTTTAAATTAAACTTGTGTGTGTGTTGCAGAGTCTAACGATTATGCAATTATTGTTCAAAATAATAACCAAGGTGTATTTAGGTTTGGTGAGGGGCAAAACATAGGAGATGAGAAATTAACTCCACTACTGGCTACTTAACACCTTTTTATGCAGAGAAGAATCAAACACAGTAATTTCTCTTTAATTTTTCTCTTTAATTTTCTAAGGCCCAAAAGTTGCCTCAGCTCTCCGAGGAAGTTCCTCCTAGAGCCAGACCTAGAAATCTGAAATTCCTAACAGCTTCTGAGTTCCCTGATACTTGATAACCAGCAGGGGTGACCCGAGAATACAGTGAATGTTCAAAATAAGTGTTTTCGTATTGCAGTAAAACACTCGCTGCCACTAAATCGCCCTGAAGATACCCACCCTCACTTCAAATATACTTATCCTGTTTTCAGTGGCGTGTGTGTGTGTGTGTGTGTGTGTGTGTGTGTGTGTGGTACCAGGGATCAAATCCAAGACTTTGCATTCACCAGGCAGGTGCTTATGCCACTGAGCAGCTTTAGAAGTCCTCTTCCATGAATGCACTTATGAGATGTGATCAGAACTATAGTAAAATGGGCCATGAGAAAGCTCAGCGCATTAAAGCACCTGCTTAGGCAAGCTTGGGCAAGCACAGGGACAGTGGTTCGATCCCTGGCACACATATCACGCCAACCCTGGTCCCAAGGCAGGCTGAACTGGCCATATAGTCCAGGCACAGTGGTGTAAGCCTGTAATCCCATAATCCCAACCCTGGGAAGGATGGAAACAGGAGGATTACCATGAGTCTGAGCTGTGTGGTGAAACCCTGAAACAACTGAATACATTAAAACAAAAAAACTACAGTGAATTCTGCAGCCAAATGCCATGCAGCAAAAAGGCGGTCTCCTAGCCATGACACTGCGTTCCTATCTACCTTATCCACCGGATCTGATACTGTGCAACTTCTGGTCCTTCCAAAGAGTCCAAACAACCATGAAATGTCAATATTTTTAACTGACTGAGTGTATCCAGGCACTTACGATAGCACAAACAAGGTCATTATGAAAAAATACTTCCAAAATTTCTTCAGAAAATAGCAAAATGCGTGTGTTCAAAGCAAAGAGTATGTTGAAGGGGATGGATAGCAACACATATTACACAGATTTTAAATGCAAATTTAAACATATATTTTTGATCATACATCATATAAAAATGCAATGAAGTGATCTATACAAGAGACAGAAAATATACATTATTCATTAAACATTCAAGGCTATTGTTTCTGGAAAGGCATAATTAAAGAGTGAAAACATGAATGGCTTTCCCATTTGTAAAGCAGATTACAAAGAAATTCTAAATTTAGCTTCAGGGCAAAGTAGTTAAGCTGAGAATGTCAAGCACAGCTACCTTCTTAATATTAAAACAAAGTTTAAAACTTTGTCTTTACAAATGGGTAGGAGATGAACCTGACACTCAGAACAAGAACTCCACAGGGATAGGCTGAGAATAAACCGGGGAGTGGTGCCTGCTCTGAGGGCCATGAGGTCTGGATGGCATGAGCATGCCTGCCTGAACCGGAGAAGCGTCTCCATCCTCCTTGTTAAACATCAAGCAACCCAAGAAGAACAACACTCAAAGACCCTCAAGTGGAAGGTGACAGGAAACTAAGTCCCAGTTCCTGAGGTGGACCCTACATCAGGAACTCAACAAATCTTTGTTGAATGACCTCCAAGTGACAGATTTGATCTATTGGTTTTGTGGCTCCAACCTCAGCAAGAAACAAGTTCCCTAAATGGCAAGCGATCTGGCTCAGGTACTGCGGCTCCTTTGTTCCTGACAGTTCAAGAGACAGTGATGTCCATGTACCCAGCAACCGAGCTCCTACATATTGGTCTCTCTCTGTAAGTCAGTATGTGACCCTCTAAAATTGTGAGCGCTTCAAGAAAGGCCCTACCTCTAATCCAGGAGGCAGAGAATGAGGTGAAGTCAGGGAGAAGTTACACATTGAATTGACTGGTACAGGTGAAGATGATAACACTCTACCCCTTACTGAACATACCCCATGTCCCCAACTAAAGCTCCATGTGTCCAAGTTTCTCTGGCTGTTAGATGTAGCTATGCAACTAGGTGATGACCCCTGAAATAGAAACAGAAGGTGCATACACCTTCATGGGGTCTTAGCATTTTTACACTTCTTTGTTCCTGTCTTCTGGAATACTGATGTGACTTTTGGAGTTCTGACGGCCATTTGGGACCATGAGGTGATCTTAAGTACAGCTTCTGTGTGCTAAGGAAGGATACTGGGAGGAGACAGCAGAAGGTGGTAAGTCCTGTGGACTCCGGTGTGTCTCTTCAGACTGAGACTACCAACTCTGAATATCCTTTGCACAAGAGAATAAAGCCTAAGTTGCAGCCCCAGTGGCCATTATTTTTGTGTTTATTATTTTTTGTAGCTAAGCTTAAAAGCTATGACCTCCTCTTCCCCTGGGTTTTTGGTCTAACATGCCTAGAATACAGCTGAGTTAAGAAATTTGCAGGAAAATAGATACACTTGAGAAATATAATGGTGAGTAATATAAACAAGGCACACAAGCTTAAACACCACACGGTATCTGCCATCTGAGTAAGACAAAGCACAAATAAACGAAGGCTGGATGGGGGCAGGGGTGGGCTTCTTGTAAAGGGAAAGGAGTCCGAGAAAACACGGGGGCACAAGTGGAATAAGGATATGCCACGTGCAGGCGTCCAATAACGTCAGTGAGCATGAACATTATATTCATAAACATGAGCTAAGATGAATGATATCAATAAGAATGAAAGTGGGGAATTAGAGGAGGAGGTAAGGAGATTACAAAATAAAGAACCAAACTGCATTACGTGTATGTACTCATTCCGCAAAAGGATTGTGAATTGTATCTGCTGCAAATATATACTAATAAAAAAGACGCATTAAAAATAAAAAGTGAATAAAAGTCACCTTCCATCCAGTTAGCTGAGAGGACCTCTTCCACCCTTCCCTGATTCCAACCTCCTTGGGTTCCCATTATGTTTTTTGTGTCCCTGATCTCACTAGGGTATGTGCGACATTTCAAGGTTCCCGTTCCTGTGGGTGGACGCTGAGCCTTAACTAGGGTATGTGTGACATTTCAAGGTTCCCGTTCCTGTGGGTGGACGCTGAGCCTTAACTCTGATTCGTCTTCACAGCCCTTATCATAGGGCCAGAAGTACCGTAGTGCCAGGAGCTGCTTTGTACAAGTTTCTAGAACTTACTAATGTTGTCCACAGCTGCTCCTCACTGATGTTGTGGGCCATTCTGGATCGCTTTAAAATTGAAAGTGCAATGCCCCTTACAT
>PVKN010023404.1:0-14803 GCA_004027915.1 Capromys pilorides
TCACACTGACAAAACTGTTAGGTGAGTGAGAAAGGATGGCTATAGAGGTGATTGAGCTCTGGATCTTACACCTGCCAGGCAGGTCCTTATGCTGCTGAGCTATCTCTCCCACTAAAGAGATTTCTAAGTGGGATATTATTAGAGTTTTGGAACATTCAACAGTGTTGCCTCAGTTTACGAACTTGATTCTGTCCAAGATTCTGGTTGCAAATGGAGTTGGCTAAGAACTGAATCAAATTCAGCGTTTAGGTTCAACGTTGATCTTGTGGGGAAATTTGATTCAGTTCTTGTCCAGTTAAGTTTGGGGCCAGAATAATGGAGAACACTGAGTTCATGAACTGGAGCATCTCTGCACTTTTTTTTTTTTTTTAAAAAAGCATGAGTTGGTTCTGTTCTCCACCAGAACTCAAGATTGCATATAAAGTTCTGCTTGCTATGTACCGCTCCATATCCACTCCTGAGCAGGTTGGCTGGTTGAGCATTACACAACCTCTAGCTTTTCTCTCTCATATGAATCTATTATTCTGACCACCAGCAGCACGTGTTGTTTCTTTCAACAATGCGTTAAGTCTTGTTTTCACTTCACTTAATTTCTTTTGTTTTTCTAAAGATTCTTTCTCTAGCAAATTCACTTTCTTCTTAACATAGCAAGGGTGGTAGCTCCTTCTAAGGTAATATCTACTTTAGCTTTACACTCTAGCAGGGAGGTCAGTGCTTGACAAACAAAATGACCTCCACATAGTTGTTGAAAGACATGAGATTTAAATCCTCAGAAGAATTATTTTTTTGCATCCCAATTTATCAGATAAAAATCTAAGTTAGAAACAGGCATGGCTCCCTTACTTTTACAGGGCTTACTGTGTATTGTTTTGCTTTTCTTTTGTTTTCTGGGCCAACGCAGCATTTTAGAGGCCTGACAACATTTTCTCTCTTTCTGTAGGACTAAGTCAGAAAAAAGCTCCACTCATTAGCTGGACCTGAAATCCTGACAGTCACCATTTTGGAGGGAGTTAAAAGTATTAGAGGATAAATTGCTGTGTGTCCTAGAGGGGAAGCCTATGATCTCTTTGCCAGGTTTCTATGGCCTGGGGCACCACGAAGGATTTTTTTTTTCTTTTTCCCAGGTATCTATGTCAGAAAGATTTTGCCAAGGAGCCAAAATCTTCATCTGCTTATGGCTTCCCAGCCAATGAAAAATGTAAGATCATTAGAAGCTAATTACTGTTTGCACAGCAGTATTTATCACCAAAGCTAATTTGATCTTCTAGAAGTTGTGTTGCTGGCTAGAAACACCTAGTACTGAGAAGTACAATACAGCCTTCTTTACTCTTTTTAGAAGTTATGCAACACCGTCAATAACAAACCAAAACCAACTGGAGAAGACAATGGACTGCCTGGTCTGCCGTCTCTGTGGTTTCCATCTGGCCTCACTCATTTCTAAAATAGTTTGTTTCAAAAGCATTCCTTTCTACTTAGAGGAAGATGTTTCAAAGATTCATATATAGAAAATTAAATTGACTATGCCTTTTTGTATATCCTGAACAACTGATTATTTTTAAATGCAGTTAAACAGCTTGCTCACACAAGAGACCTACAGATATATTCAAATGGGATTTGGAGCCCTGGGTTTCAGGCTCTCTAGACTATTTGCTGACTCCAGGCTTTTCTGTTACTGCTTTGTCATCATTGCATATATGGGTGCTTTCTGAATATGAAGCTTTGTATTTATACTTTGTTTACTTATGTATGGGTGCTGTGGGTACAAAGGATTGTTTTTCATGGCTCTTCTAAATGAGTTTCATCATTTTTCTCACGTAGATTATTTCCAAAACTGAAAGATGAGCTGTGACACTCATTAGAATTTGGAAACTCTCCTTCATCTAGTATCTAGATCCAGAGAGGGGGACAGCATCCCCACATAAGAACAGCATAAATTTAAAGGCAGGAAGCTAGGTTTAGCTAAACTCCATGTAGTATTTTCATCTGTGAAATTAGGATCATAAAATCTTCTAGACCTCTTGGATTACTACCAAGATTCAGATAGATCAGAGAGAATTTTGTGAAGTGCAATGCGTACGTACCTTTGCTAAAGTTTAACTTCTACACAAGGTCTCATGCTTCTGGCGTAGTGTTGCCATCAGTCAGAACATATTTTCTGTTCGTGCCTTCCTTCTCTCTCTGTCTCAAGCAGCTATCATGCGCTGTGGTCCTAACTCTTGCACTTTGAGCTGTAGCAGCAAGGCCTCCTTAAACTTCATCTGCTATCTTCACAATGAACTGAAGAGAAGGGTCCTCCTTGTCTTAGATCGGTGGTGGCACACTGTGACGTGCCTATTATTGCCTTTTTCTTTTAAGACAAAAGATGTCAATGTAGAGTTCTTTTTTTTAAAACTAAAACTTCAACATTCAGGTTTAATTCCAGTGTTGGCCCTTTGCAGTCAATGAATGGGTTTGGAGGAGCAGTCCGGCTCTTGGCCTCTCCAAGGTTCACCATCAATGGTCTCCATCCATCTCAGCAACCTCAGCATCTGATCCTGTTTTTTTTTTCCCTGAAGAAGTTGAAACTTTTTACTATTTTATTGAAAGGAAACACTTTACAACTTCTTTTTGGTATATCTGATTTGCCAGCATCACTTCTTTTGAGCTTTGGAGTCAATATTATATACAATGAAGTTTACTTGAACACAAGTATTCCTTTATGACAACTGTCAATCCAATGACTGAAATAGCTACTCAAATGACTAATGAATAAGTAGTGCATACGGTGTGGATACACTGAACAAGAAGGTGATTCACATTCCGGGCAAGATGAAGTAGCATGATACAAGACGTTATCATGTCTCTTAGAATGGTGTACAATTCAAAACTTATGATCTACTTATTCCTGGGATTTTTCATTTACTAACCCCAGAGCGAGGTTAACTGTAAGTAGCTAAAGTGATGAAAAATAAAACTGTGGGTGGGGGGGGTTCTACGTAGAGAACTTATGCCATTGTCATAATTCTGCTTTCTTTTTCCTCTTGAGCTCAGTAGTATAGTCTACTCTATGAGGAAAGGCTTGTTAAAGGAGTTAGAAGTGGTTGAGTGAAACATGCTAAAATAAAGACCCAGATGAGATACTGGTGCCTTATACATGGTATAAGGCAGTGGCGGCAAGCCTATGGCAGGCCCAGTATTGTATTTTTAAGACAAAGGGTGTTAACGTAGAGTTGCTTTATGTAAACTAAAATCTCAGTATTCAGGCTTAATTGCAGGGTTGGCCCTTAGTGGTGCCTAGGTGGGCTTGTGGTTGCAGCTTCAGACACTGTCTCTAAAAGGTTCATCATCACTGCTATAAGGAAAAAACCTACTACGCATTTCCATTTGATGATGGGAGAAGAATGTGTGACTCATTGTTATGCTTTTTTGCCTTCTCATTGGTGTTGGCGCTAATGCAACTTTACAGGGTATTATATTTTCTGACTTGAAGCAAAGCATTTTGTTTTTCGATTTTGAATGATATTTATGAAACTGGTAAATACATTCATAGTGAGAATGCTGCTCTGTTTTCCTAATTAAAGTGCTAGGCATACATGTCAAGATTTTCTTTTTTTTAATGTGTTTAGTACAGGGACTATAGAGTCTCACCACACAGATTGGACTTGTAGTGATCCTTCTGTTTTCAGCCTCCCAAGCACTGGGATTACAAGCATGCATTACCATGCTCAATCTCAGTCACCATCTCAGTGTGCCCCAGAGGTGGGCCAGCATGGCACGGCACACCAGGGAATCAACCCTGGTCCCTGTACCTATCTCAGTTGGCCCTTTAGTCCACTGAGCTATTTGGCCAGCCCTAAGATTTTTCTAACATTATACTTTATGATGTTCTTGTTTCTCACTGCTTTTAAACTTCATTTTCATTTTATTGCATTGGCTGAAATCAGAGCTAGGTGACAGGGAACAAGCAGTAAATGAGGAAGGGGTGATTCAGGCCCAATCATGCACGCGTTCTTCAGGAGGTCATCTCTCCTGCCTCTCTGAGTCTGCTCTTCATTCAACGGGCATGTGATTAGAGGACTTCCTGACTCCTGTCCGGGTCCAACCTCTAAGTTTTGTTGAAAATCATTTGGGATAAGAGACATCCTAGGAGAGTTTACTTAAAAAAATATTGAGGCTCTGTACGTTTTCTCAGACATCAAGGGGCTTTGGATGTTCACAGGGAAAGCCTTGCAGGTCAGGACGGCTGTCTCACTCTCCTAAGCCCCCTGTTGTGCCCAGCAGGGAGACTGCACTTAGCAAACATAATGTCTATTGAGACTTGGATGAAAGAATAACTTTCTTTTTAAAAGAAAACACCTTTCTACAAAGAGAAATTGTTCAATGTCACTTGGAGAGGCCAGTTATGAGGAACAACTCTCATATGAGAGCATGGCAGTAAAGACAATGCGTAGTGACAGAAACTCGGCCTGGGACACTGAGTAGCCTGGCCTCAGGCACCACATCTTATGCATGTTTTGCATACTTCTAGCGCCTGGCATGAGGCTTGGCAAAGGGAAGGCCCTTAATGTCCATTCACTAGAATCCAGTCGGTTGTATAGAAGCCACTATTTTTCATTCATCCTTTCCATATATCCATCCAGGATTGTCAGTGTGTGAAAGAGAACAGAGCAGAACAGAACAGGACCTAACCACACCTAAACTTCTGTGGCACTTGTCAAAATCTATTGGTAGCATTTAGGTGTGTCCTGCCCAATCATAGTTCATCTTAAACAGACACCCTGTTCATTTTATTTATTTATTTATTTATTCATTCATTCATTCATTCATTCATTCATTTAGTCTTTTTGAGACAGGGTCTCGCTATGCAGTTCAGGCTGGCCCTGAACTCACTTTTGTAGCCCAGGCTGGTCTCGAACTCACACCGATCCTCCTGCCTCAGCCTCCCAGGTTCTGGGATTACAGATATGTGCCACCACGCCCACCTCTGTTCATTTTAGAACCACTCATCTTTCTATATTCTAATAGCAGGGGGAAAAGGGGACAAAATTTAAAAAAAAAAATCCTACCTCTAAACCGTCTCCCGAGAGCCACTGCAAGTTCAGACTGCCATGAACACGAGCGAGGAAGGAGCACAAGGAGGAGAGGATTTCTGTTCAATTTGCTGCCTCAGTTCTGTCAGCAATGGGAACAGAGCCCTCGGCGGGGCACTGATCTGCCTAGGATCCAGGTCTCCATTCTACACAGCACAGCGGGGAGATTCTCTTGATGATGTCCCAGGCAGGCCCCAGGCCGTAAGCACCTCTCATGGGGTCTGCAAGGCTTTTATTCCATGAATTGATAAACAATGGGTTGGTGAGATGCAGTTGGCAGAGATGAGCACAGGCATCAAAAGGTCACATTCCCATGTCCCTCCTGCTCTGCCCCGCCCTGTCCCTTCCCACAAACCTCATCTCCGTTAAGTGTAGCATGTGGCGGATTATCCACACCAGGAATCCCTGGACTTCACGCCCACCCAGTGTGTCATCAGTCTTAAGATCCAGGCGTCCCCATCTTGGAAATTCTTCTTAATTCCTTTCCTTCTTTCCCCAGAGTTTACAAAATAACTCTCATCTGTCCTTTCCAGCCCGCCTCTCCCTGCCTTGCCCTGAAGCTCAGGATTTGTGCCATGCTTTTTCATGCCTTCTGTCTTTGTGCACATTATCTGACCTACAGGTCCTTCTCCCTTCCTTGTCTAGGAGCTCATCCTGTTGTCTTCCTAGCTCACCTCTGGCAGGAGCCTTCAGCCCCTCTGTCCCTGCAGAGTCTCAGCCTCCAGGTTCCCTTTCCACCCCAGTTCCAGGAGTTGTTGTGTTGCAATTCTTTACGAATGACTCTCTGTTGAGAACTAAAGTGGGAGCTCCTGATGGCTGCATCTATGGCTCTGTATTTGCGTCCGCCAAGAGCCAATAGGGGTACTGACTTTGAAAATAATCAATAAATTAGTCAATCAATAGAATCAGTGAACAAGTCATTTGGTGATTGATGGTCACTGGAGATAGATATGAACAGAAATTAAAATAGAGAAACTGGGGCTGGGGCAGAGAAGGTGTCTTCTCTTTTTCAATAAACTTTATATACTTTATAGTAAAACAGAGAAATACCAAACCTGTGGGCTCCTAGGCCAGGGTGGAAAGTAGAGAAGGACAAGCCTGTGCTCCTTCACGCCTGTGCCTACAGCTCTCTCAGCCTCCTCACGAGGCTCCTAATGTAGGACAAGACAGGAGAAGAAACACTTCTTCCTTATTTCCCTGGAAGATGCTTGGTTTTCTTTGTTTTTCCACAATCCTTTGCCATTTGGAGGACGCTCGTTAATCTGCAAAGCAGGCCCCCTTTCCAGGCCATTAGTGCCAGGATGATGTGAAATAGCAGCCAGCCTGGGCCATTAGTGCCATGGTCATTTAAAGCACCAGCCCATTCAGGTTATTAGCGAGCCAGGGCAATCGCGTGAACAACCTGTCCAGGCAATTAATGCCAAGCTAATTTAAAGTGCCACACCATTCGCAGGCCTGTCAATTAGCAAGGTGTCTCCCATTGTACAAATGGGACATCTGATGCTTTGGGCACAATCAGGGACCTTTCCTAGGGGCAGGGAGGAGCCTGACCATTGTACAGTCTCCTGCTTGGTACACGGTATCGGTTCTCCTGACTTGGGTCAGGTTGCTGGACATCAAGCCTGAGCGTGGAAGGGGAGCCACAAATCTTAGAGATGCAGGCTTCTCTGCCCAGGGCATCTTGTACAGTGTTGGGCTACCATAAGATGCTTCCCCGAAGCATCAGAGCACATATTGTAATGCAGATTGCACACCCCTTAGAGAGCCGGGGCACCATTCGCCAGCTTCTGCGGTGGTCCCAGAGAGTGCCAGAGTGTGCCAGCTGCCTGGGTATCACATAGACCAGCCACACTCTTGGCACGCTAGAGGGGGTTGGGTGCCATCTCCCATTTTCTGCAAAATCCAGCCCAGAAGCACAGATGAGCTCTGTGTTCTGGGGTGTTCCTGAAGAGGTTAGTGCTGTTGTCTGTCACACACATCATGACTGAATCCGGGCAAGTTAGGGGAAGGCACCCAGGAGGAGCAGCTGGCTCTGTGGACCCCTCTGCCCACCCTTCACCTGCCTCTGAGTAGGGTTTTCAGGGAGCTTATCACATTGGCTTCCAGAACAATGGCCCCTGCAGGTCGCCTATAGAATGTGGGGTCAGGACCCATAAACTGCAGTGTGGATGAGGGCTAGCCCCTCAGCGGAAGGCAGAAAGCATCCATCATTGTTATGAGGTGCTTTACCTTGTGGGAGAGCCAAAACAACTTCCCAGCCCCTAGAACATTCTTAAGTTACTTATTATCATTCTGATAATTATGCAGCGTATACAAAGCCCTTTTGCTGAAATACATCCTGTATCGTCTTTTATTAGTTACTACGATTAATCATTCTCATTGAGCAGTGGAGTTTAATCCATTAATTTAAAAACCTTTGTTAAACACGTGTTCCGGCAATGCGTTAGGAACCCCGTGATGGAGTTAAATAGGAGAGGCCTCTGCTGCCAGGAGTTTCCAATCTTATTAGATTTCTCTATCAAATCCTTTGTGGCACTAGGCAGCAGCACAATAAATCCCACAGATTTTAGAAGAAAGGTGCCCAAAAGGGACATCAGAACTCAGGAAAGAATGACAAGAATTTAAGTCGGGGGATTAAGATAGAGAATGAGCTGGAGAAAGATTCTGTGATGGTTTGAAATATGGCTGAAAGCAAATTAGGGTTTCCAGGATCTGCAGGAAGCCCGGATCTTGGGGCTCTCGTCTGGCAGCTGCACCTGCTCCTGACTGACGACAGGGAGAAAGCAAGTGGGTTCCCAGATATATGGCTTTCATTGGAGAAACTGAGGTAGGCAGAAATAAGCTCGCTTTAGGTGGTGTTTTTTGTGTACGAGAGAGAGGGTTTACAAGTCCTAAGGAGGCCTAGGTAGATAGATCCCTGCGATGATTTGCTCATGAATAACAAGAACTAAGTTCGACCAGTTCATTATTAAGATAAATGAGTCCATGACGATTTTGTTCTCACAGCGTCTTACCTACTCTTTGCTGTTTGCTAAAATCTTTCGTGAGCAAGACCAAATGCTGGGGCTATAGCTCACGGCACAGCGCCAGCTTGGTAATCACATGGCCCTGAGTTTCATTCCAGTACCCAAAACAAACAAACAAACAAACAGAAACCCAAAGAAGACCAAATGCTATTCCTCCATTACAATTTCTCAAATCCTCTTCTGGAATCTCTATTATTTTGGGCTTTAGCTATAACAGTTATTTTTTTCTGTCTTGCATTGCAGCTTAGATGGGTGTTAAGTAAACACAGTAAGGTGTTGCTACTGTTTGCAGTGAGCTACCGAACCCTCACAGATCCAGTGTTTTCAAGCCCCTACATTGCTTGAACTGACTCTTTTAGCCAGAAATATAAAATCTTTGTCAAAATGTGCCTCTGTTTTCTCCTTAGGCCCTATGATCTATAACTGTGGTTATTTATAAATATTGCTCCACTTTTAATTCTAACTGTTATAAGAGCTATTGGTAGGCATTTTTCCTTCTTTTATGATTTCACAACATTCCTAGCTGTTTGCCTCACACCTGTGAGCTGTCAAGGATGTGGTTTCTTATAATATTATTGAAACTTGTCTCTGTAACTTGTATATGAAATGCACCAAATTAAAAAGAGAAAAATAAGAAATTGCTTTATTTCCCTTCAACCCTTATTGCCTAATATCTTAAAAAAAAATCTCTTCGCTGCCTCTTACTAAGTTCTCTGAGAGATTCAACGTTTTCAGAGTTGCTCTCATTTATAGAAAAACTCCCATTATGGTCGTTAAAATTCATTCTCTGTTATTAAGTCTTGTTTAGTCCTATTTAAAATTTCAGTCTTGTACCTAATTATTAACTTCTTCTTTCCTCTGTGCACAAGGCTAAACCACGGTCATGGGACTTGCCGTGGGCTTGGAGAATGTTAGGCCTATGTGCTGTAAAAATCTGTAATCCTGTGCAAAGGCAAGAGGCATCTTCTATATGTGATAGAATGTGTTTGGGTCTACTAATTTCATGTTGTCGAAACCCACGGTTAAGGTTTCGATTAAATTACTTTTAACTGTTGAATTCTTCATGCTCTTATAAGGCTTTGACAACTATGGCCACCTTTAAGACCTTCACCAGCCAGGCACCAAGTCCAAATATTATTACAGCACGGAGTAGAAGTATCCTTTGAAGAAAAAAGGCTAATAAAAATTTGCTTTGCATTTTGAATTTAGAATTAGCATCTGACAATCCCCTTGGAATTATAACTCTTGCATTGTTACACACTAAATAGCTACACTTGTCTTGTTAATAAAATCATAGTAATTGAATAGCATTTTCATTAAGACAGGAGTGTGGTTCATTTTGAAGACAGATGAAAAAATAACCTGGAGAGTCCATGGGAACTCTGCTTTTCCTTCCTGGTTGCACAGAACCCATATTAATGGGAAATTGTTTTGAACAAACACAGCATCAAGTCACATGTCGTTGTCCCCCTGGGGTCAGCATTATGTGAGTAGAGCTCTGCCTCAGGGATTATCGGGTGTTCTTCATTTTCCAGGCTGCCTCATTAGCTGGCGAAGTGGCTGCACATGTCTATGTTAGTGACCCACTTAATGTTCCCCAATATGTGGAGCTGCATCTGGTCTAAGGGTATACTGGAGGCGAGGTGGCATGGACAGTGGGGGGTGTTCTCTCCACCTTAGAAAATGGACGTGTCACAGCAGCCAGATAACAGTTGATGATGGGTCCCTTGTGATCTAATCAGTCCTGATGTTGAATCCTCAATCTGGGTCTGATATGGGTTCTTCCATTCTGAAAAAGACCAGGAGGGGTTTATAGTTCTGGGAGGTGGCCGGAGAGAGTAGGTCCAGCCATAGGTGCTTCCTGAATAACCCCTAGAACTCTGGGTGTGCCTTTCAGACACTCAGAGTTGCCAGACTGAGGTTTGGGGCCATAGGCAGGATTTAAGTGAAGGTAGTTGAGCATCTTGGCAGGAGTACCTCTGAGCATCACATGTTCCCTGCCCTGACTCATAGGGAAGGTTGAGGGCTGCTTTTGTGTCTAAGTAAGAGGTATTTGCACAGATCTCCAGTTTAAAAGAAAATGAGACCCAGATCAAAGCAAATTAGACTGCCAGCCAGTTTTACTTCAAGAGAGACTAAACCACCATTTCAGGTCTTCTGCTATGTGCTTTAGCCACCAGAGCATTGGCAATACTGGCCATTCAAGGTGCCCAGAACAGCACTTTGGGGGCTGGGGACATTGCCCACAAATATAAGTCATAGTTCTTACCTCCCAGGCCTCCAAGCCTGACTATTCTCTAACCAGTTCCTTGACCACTATTCATTTAGCATCAGAACTGTTGCTGAAAAAAACCTAAGAAAGATATCTGGACTCAATGTTGCTTTCCTTGCTTTCGTGTATGATAGAAGGAGGTTTGGAGTTGTACTGGCCTGGATTTGAGTGATGTTGCTGTTCTAACCCTGCCCATGATCTCTGGTAAATTAAACAGGACCCACTCTGAGCTTTGGTGGCCTCAGATTCATCTTTTGGATTTGCTGAGAGCCAGGTGAGGCCCTGCAGTGTGAGTTAACTGGCTTAGCATGTAGCATGTAGCATGTAGCATGTAGTGGGAGTGCTACGGGATGCATTCGCCTGGACACCTGCAATTGGGTGCTGATCCTGGCCTGAAGACACAGGCCAGGCTGTGCCTGGCCTTGAAGGAAGTCCTGAGAGAGAGAGGCAGGATGGGCTAAGGGAAGAAGGAAGAGCTGATCTGCAACAGAGGACTTGAAGTCCCTCCCATGGAGCACCTAGCTGGCTGGTCCTTCAAAGAGGAGCATCCAGAGCCAAGAGGGTCTTGCCCTTTGACCCCTTGTATGGACTCTCTGTCTCTAGGCAGAAGTGTAACCCTGAGGAGCTTCTGCCAGCTAAAGGCCTGGGGAGAGACAGCTGTGGGCCACAGGCGAGCAATGCTCTATCTGCCCAAAGATGGACCCTGGGCAAAGCACCAACATTCATACAAGACACCCACGTCCTGTGAAATCCTCTTCTCTTCTGCTCAAGTCAGGGTATCTGGAGTTCAGTGGAGGAAGGAGACAGGAGCTTAAGCATGGTCGAGCACCAGTGGTGTGTGCATAGAAGCTCAGACACAGTGGCATAAAATCCAGACACAAGGGTGGGTTTTAACTGGGATCACTCACAGAAGGCTTAAGAGATGCCCTTACAGCTTAGGAAATAGTATAAGAAAATACCTGAATAACATCAGAAGAGAAGGAGCTAAGGAAGGGCTGGGGACCCTGGAGCAGGTCTTGGTGCTGTGTGTCTGAGAGTTGATTCATTAGAATCCTTGGCTGTGCTCCTGACCGCTAAAGGTTCCCGGATCTACTAGGTCCTACTGCATCTAAACTGGGCCCAGTAGAAGGTTCTGATGCATGTTGAAAGTTGGGGGAAGTCTGCTTAGCAACTTCAACCCATTTAGCCTTACCCATTCTCACAACTCAGGCCAAGTCTTGTCTCATTAGTTTTTGAGGCACTGTTAACAATCAAGATGCTGTACTCAGACTGCAACACACGAGACTCTGCGTCATCAGGGGCTCAGGATCTAATGGGAGGGCAGAAATGCAAACAAATCATGTGGAGCAAGGACTGACAAGTACTGTTCCAGGGGAGGGTGGCTTTGGAGACAAGCAGATCTGAATTATAATTTACCAGCTTACGAGCAGTGTGGTTTGGACAAGTTCCAGAACAAAAGTGGGGATTAGTTTTGGTGAATAGAGGCATCTCCTATTTCTTTCGGATGGAGGAAAAAGTATTTCTAAATTGTTGTAGCCTGGCTTGCAAGCACTGAAACGGGAATGTGGAAGCTTTTGAAGACCAAACTGCACATCCCAGAACCCCTCTTCCCACCCAAGTGGGTCCTTAGTTCTCAAGTACTTGCCAAAGTGCTCCGTGATGCCATGGGAATGACAAAGGTGCTGCCAGCCACTGACTTCCATGAGGCCACGTGGTCCTCACTGTGCTCCTCCCATTTTGCTCCCCGTGAAGGGGTTGAAGGCCATCAGGCTACTCACAAGGCTCACAGCTGCTGCGGGTCCCATGGGCATTTCTAGAATCATGGACATCTGGGCAGCCAGCACGTCCATACATGGAGAGAGAGGACAGCTTGGTCTTTTATTCTGGGGTCTTGGCCACCCAACCCAACTGCTACATATATTTAGAATCTGAGAGCCCCATGAACACTGTCTGATATTTACTTTGGCCACAAATCCAAAAGACTGTCAAAGCCACAGCTCTGCAGTTTTGAGATCTCACATATCGAAGCACAAGGGCTGAAGGCCAGCCTGGGGGCCAATAAGCAATGGAGATTTGACATTGTCCTCATCTTCTCTCAACTAATAGGGGCCTCCAGAAGCTGCATCCTCCTCTGACACATTATTATCCATTATATAAAGTGGACTAGTCCTTGCATATAATCTCCGTCCAACCTTGCACATATTGAACTAACCTCTGGATGACTCACAATACCTACTACAACCTGGATGCTATACAAAGTCACTGTACTAGAGTACTGTCATGTGTAGGGGGAAGTCTGCATCTGTTCAGTACACATGTAACTATGTGGGCCTGATCATATGGGGAACATGTCATCCATTTCAGTCTGAAGATGAGGTCCCTGACTCAGAGGCTACACAGACCCCCCAACTGTCTGCCTCAGTACCCAGGTAGCACAGCCACTAGTAGAACATCAGCCTAAACAGTGACTTTCTACTTCCTACACACCAGAGTTTGGGATCTTCCAAAGTTACAAGTGCCAATTTTGTAGGCAGTCCCCAAATCTGTGGGTTTTTATTCTTCACTCTCTCTCCCACCTCTGCTGTCTTTCTTGGCTTTGCCCATCACTCTGCTTACCTTATATCCCTCTACAAGTCCATGTCTTTCCCTCCTCCTCTTTCCCCTAGGCAGTTGTAGTAAAGAAATAGGCATGCAGTGCTTGAGGTTGGAAGGACTGGGTTGCTCCTGTGCTGTGCATCCAGGAGGATGCTCTTGAGCTTTTTATACCTTATTTTCTTCTTCCACCTAAATGGGATGGGATGATTCATACCCATATCCAGTTATACCTTTGCTACCTATGGAGTCACTGAGGGATTATCTATCTATCTATCTATCTATCTATCCATCTATCTATCTATCTATCTATCATCTATCTATCTATTGTGGTAATGAGGATCAAAGACAGACCCTTGGGGGCTATCTTGTCAGCCCTGTGTAGCACATTATTGATGGAGCTCAGCAGACACAAAAAGTGCAGGGTATGCATCAGGCACCATGATTACATGCCACCTTTGTTTTACTGTGCATGTCTCTCAACAGATATGCTTACAGATTACAGGAAAACACACAAAAGGGGCAAAACCCAGAAAGTTCATGAGGGGAAGTGCTTCACACCTCAGCGGACTTAGCTCACTGGAGGGCTGAGCCCAACCGAGGCCCCTTCAGGAACGAGGGCAAGCTGCACACATTCTTTGTGTAGCTCTTCCTTATCCATGTATTTATACTCAGGAACCCTGGGGCTCCCATGTACTTTAAACTATTAATTTATTGAGTGCATAATATCTCTTCTGAGATAAGGACTGGAGAAGTGGAACAGGGAGGAAGGAAGATGAGGAAGGAGAAAGCAGAAGAGGGCCATGGTGCTTGGTGAACAAACAGAAGAGGAAAAGGGGAAGGAGAGGAATGGGAAAGAGGACAGAGGCTCTGGGGGTAGCAGGGGCAGGAAGTCCTGCCATGGTGGAGATCCACACACCTGGAGCTTCTTAGGGAAGCTGAGTAAGTGCTGGCTGTGGGCATTTGTGCTTCTGTAAAGGGCTGAACATTTGAAAAACAAAAGGCTCCATTCCCTCAAAGTCCAGAAACACTGCAGAGGACATACTTTGTTTGAAGTGACCAAGAATGAAGCCAGGGAGCGGGCTTGGATTCTCTCTCCATGGCTGAGACAGTGCCTGACCTTGAAGGCCCCTCCTCCACCCACTGCTAGAGAGATTCACAGAGCAGGTGACACCAGAACCCTTAAGCGTGTGCTCAGCAAAAGACCCACCAAGTGACTCAGGTTAGCAGTCTGGCCTGTGTTGTGCAGTGAACGGACACCATTCAGGGATTCCTGGCATCATTTGGTGGGGGCCAAAGGTGCCCCAGGGCACAGAGCCTGCGTTTCTGAGGGTTTTTTTCCGAAGTTTTTCTGAGATGTGGTGTTCATATTTCCTCTGTGTGGCTGGCGGTGTCCAGACATATAATCTCTGAGTTCGAGTTCCAGCTCTATCAGGGCAAGTTTCCTGTTGTTTCCAGTCTAGGGTTCATGGCATAACCTTTCGTAGTTGCCTCTCTCATTCTACAAATGCTCAAAGGGTGGGCTGACCACTCACTCAGGCCTCGCCTGTCACTGGTAAATATGATAGGTTTGCCACAGTTTCTTTGGTCAGTATTGGAGCCCAAAGAAGAAATTCTTGTAAGGACTGAGAAAACCAGAAATGTCTTCAGGT
This sequence comes from Capromys pilorides, assembly GCA_004027915.1. NCBI lineage: Eukaryota > Metazoa > Chordata > Mammalia > Rodentia > Capromyidae > Capromys > Capromys pilorides. The sequence continues at coordinate 14,612 of PVKN010023404.1, forward strand.
AACAGTGTGCTCTTGATCCTTCCTTTATAATATTCCACAGGCTTATTGAAAAAATGTATTGAGCTGTTTGTCTAATACAGTAGGATTCTGCTCTTAAATAGTCTACCTGGCTTCCTGCTCTCCATCCATATAATCTACCTTTTGGCTTCTCTCTATCTATCTATCTATCTATCTATCTATCTATCTATCTAT
>PVKN010023405.1:0-14802 GCA_004027915.1 Capromys pilorides
TATATATATATATACATGTATACATGTATGTATATATATACATGTATACATGTATGTATGTATATATATGTGTATATATACATTTCAAAAAGTATTTTGCTATGTTAAAAAAGCCATTTATATGACATTTTTTTTTTTTGCGGGACTGGGGTTTGAACTCATGACCTTGTACTTGCCAGGCAGGCACTTGTGCCATGGAGCTATCTCCCCAGCCCCCTATATGATATTTTTTTTAAAAAAGTTTATTTTATTTTTTAAACCTCATTTATTTATTTATTTGTGTTCTGACCAGCTATGCCTGCCTTGGGGTGGGGGCTGGCGCAGCATGTAGTGCCGGGGATTGAACCGCAGTCCCTGTGGCTGCCTAAGCAGGCGCTTTAGACCACTGAGCCATCTCGCCGGCCCTGACATTTTACAAAAAGCAAAACTATAAACATAAAAATCAGATCAGTAGTTATCTGGTCATGGGGTTGGCAGATCGACTAGAAAGAGCAGGAGTTATCAAGTTGCCTTATGCTTTGCATTTCCATTGTGATATTAACTATTCTTTATATTTCTCATAGCTCATTAAGCTGTATCCTCAAAAGGGTGAATTCTTCTATATGCAAATTAACACTCATTAAAACTGGCTTAGCCAGGTGTGGTGGTGCATGCCTGTAATCCCAGCGCTTGGGAGGCTGAAGCAGGAGGATTGGTGTGAGTTCGAGACCAGCGTGGGCTACAAAAGTGAGCTCAAGGCGAGCCTGAACTGCATAGTGAGACTCTGTCTCAAAAAGACAAAAAAAAAAAAAAAAAATCAGGCTCCAATGGGAGGGCAAGTTATGTAGCAAGCAGTCAAGAACAACACCTAGGGGCTGGAGAGATGGTTCAGTGGTCTAAAGCGCCTGCTTAGGAGAGCTCAGGCAACTGCAGGGACTGCGGTTCGATCCCTGGCACCACATGCTGTGCCAGCCCCACCACTACGGCAGGCTGAGCCAGCCATAAGATAAATAAACAAAGAAACAAACAAATAAATAAATTATTAAAAAAAAAAAAGAACACCACCTATTGGGCCAGCAAGATGGTTCAGTGGTCTAAAGCACCTATTTAGGAAAGCTTAGGCAAATGTAGGGACTGTGGTTTGATCCTCGGCACCACATGCTGTGCCAGCCCCACCCCCAGGGCAGGCTGAGCCGGCAGTTAAAATAAATAAATAAATAAAACATTTTTTTTAAAAAAAGAACACCACCTATTGAGCTTGGGCTCATGACTCTTTCCAAGGTCTTTCAAGGTGATTGATACCTACTTAGAGTATCAATACTTGATGCCCATCCCTAGGGAAGTATGTAGTTGCTTCTGTTTAATCATGTCTTAAGATCTGGCCCATGACAGAGGAGTGTCTGTCTCTAGTTGGAAAGTCACCTTGTCTTCCATGTCATCCTTGAGGGCCTGGCCCTGACTGATAGATAATATTTCTATCTAATTTAGCTGCCTACAACACTAACACTGCAGAGGCTGAGGCAGGAGGATAGCTATGAGTTTGATGCCAGCCTGGGCTGCATAATGAGTTCAGAGCTAGCCTGAACTACATAACAAGACCTTGTCAAAAAAAAAAAAAAAAAAAGCTTAAATTTTTAATACAGAAAAACATATTTTAGAGAAATGCAGAAAATTAGTCAATATATTTTTCTTGAGCTGGGAAGGAGAGCAAAGTTTAACATGGAAACATTTCTAAGCAGTTACATGCCTAGGCCAGCGAGATGGTTCAGCGGTCTAAAGCACCTACTTAGGAAAGCTTAGGCAACCGCAGGGACCAAGGTTTAATCCCCAGTACCATATGCTGCGACAGCCCTACCCTCAGCCAGCCCCACCCTCAGGGCAGGCTGAGCGCCATAAAAAAAAAGTAATTACATGCCTTTCCTTTGAGAATCAAATAACTGTATCTCTATTATGGCTCAGAAACCTCTAAAACCAGCTATTTCAAAATACAGTCCAAAGGCTGGGTGTGGTGCCACACACTGGTAACCCCAACACTTGGGAGCCTGAGGCAGGAGGATCAGTGCAAGTTCGAGACCAGCCTGGGCTATGAAAGTGAGCTCAAGGCCAACCTGAACTGCATAGTGGAGACCCTGTCTCAAAAAGACAAAAAATAAAAATTAAAAAAAAAAAGAATTTGGCCACGAGCCCACACTCCTGAGATTCAGGTCCCAGTGTGGGGTCCGTGTAGAATCTAAATCTGAATCCAAGTCAGAGATAGAGGCAGGCCCAGGCCTAGGCCAGGCCGCTACAAGGAAAGCAACAGGTGCCAGATCTGCCCACATGGCTGCTTTTTGCTGCTCTCAGGGATGAAGATATATTGGGTTATGGCAACAGCACAGGTGTCTAGAAAGACTCCAGCCGGAGACTATGAGGATACTGAACTGATGTATATCATACGGAGGTTAAACATAGGACAGCGACTGCCTGGCACAGGCAGAAGCCCTTATCCTATAGGGGCTGGGAAGAGCTTAGCCAAGGCTGCTGGAGCAGCTGGATGTACCAGTCACTGGGAGCCAAGTAGCAGAATCTAGAGCTGCCAAGGCCAGGATGGTGGAGGCAGCTAGTGTGCATGTGAGATGCAGAGCAAGAAGTTCAGGCTGTAAAGCACCAGGAGCCCAGGCAGACTGCAGACAGCCTTGTGATGTGCCCTTAGCCCTTTGGAAAGAGTTATGCTCCAATCAGCAGTTCCAAACGGAAAGGACTCCCCAGGACAAGTAAATAGTCCAGACTCAGGCATAAACTCGTGGGACTACATGGCCTCCATGGAAAAGGCCAAGCAGGTGTTTAATTTTGACTAGAGACAGGGCAGCCAAGATGTATGTTTAGGGAAACACCAGATGCCTGGGGACCTTATGTAGTGCTTTCTGTTCATTGACGCCCCACAAAGATACATCATGTGTTTGTGTTAATGAGGAGCAGGACAGACTGGTCTGATTATGGAAATCCTGATAAATTCCTGGGTAAGGCAGCCACACGGATGACTACGAGGGACACACATGATCAAAGTGAAACTGACAGCTGTGATTCTGGAATAGGCTCAACCTCAAACCTATACCATGCACATCTCCCTGGTATCTTTGTGTACCCTGGGCTTGAGATTACAGACACTGATGCTCTCTATGGACAGAGTTGTTGAGAATCTAGAACATTTCTGAGAAATTTCTCATAGGAGGAGAAAAGAAGACAATGGATGTTCACTGTGTTGCCACAGAGCTACTTGTACAACCTTACTGTTTGCCGGAGGCTGATGACAAAGGACTGGGCTGCATGGCTGGCCCTATGGAATGTTTGGTAGTTTCATTATGTTGGTGGTGTTGTGTTAACCTCTGATTCTTTTTGCAGGTCTGTAGCACCTGGTGGCATGTAACTGGGCTATTGATAAGGCCAAGGTTCAGAGACCTAGGCTGTCTGTCAAGTTTTTAAGAATTGCCTGGTAGGGGTTGGGGAGAGAGCTCCATGGCACAAGTGCCTGCCTGGCAAGTGCAAAGTTGTGAGTTCAAACCTTGGTCGAGGAAAAAAAAAAAAAGAATTTCCTGGTAGCTGGGCATGGTAGCACATGCCTATAATCCCAGCATTTGGAAGGCTGAGGCAGGAGGATCGTGGAAGTTCAAGACCAGCCTGGGCTACAAAAATGAGCGCAAGGCCAGCCTGAACTGCATAGCGAGACCCTGTCTCAGAAAGAAAAAAAAAAAAAAATTGCCTGGTGATGTGGGACAAAGACAATACCAGAAGCTATTCTTAAAGAAATGCAGGGGTGTCCTCACCCTACCACGGTGAAACAGTTACAAACTTCCTTCAGCTTCTGGAATATTGGAGGGCTTTTATTCCTCCATTTGGCCCTGGTCTTAAAACACTTGTACAGTTAGAGTAAAAAGGGTACAGTCTGAGATAGGACAGAAGCTGCCAAGCAAGAAGTTAGGGGAAAAGATGCCAAGCAGACAGATAGGGCAGAAGATGCCAAGCAGGCATTTGGAATAGCAAAGCAAGATGTGCAGTAGACACAAGCCCTGCAGGCTGCTGACCCTGGGAAGCCGTGGGAACTAGATGCTCTTGTAATCACTGAGGGCTCAGTTGGTGTTTGTGACAGCACACAGAGTTGGTTGCTCATATTTCGGGATTTTAGTTCTAAGGGTAGAAGCAGGTGGAAGTCCCCTATGCCCTCATGGAGAGGCAGCCAGCAGCTGTACATGTGGACTTACAGACCTGTGAGTCCTTACTCGGGAGGCCTCCCTGAAGGTCCGAACCACCTACACAGTGACTCAGTGGCTAGGCTGATAGATATCTGTTCCCAAGACAGAGATCCCCAAAGTACTTATGCTGGCTACATCGAGGACATATTTGCAGTAGCAAAGTACAGGGCACAAGTTCCTTTCTTGCTGAGTTTCAAGAGGTGTTAGGGCCGGTGGAGAAAGGATGATGTTCTAGCACCATCCTACCCACCCAAGGAGCTAGAGGAAGCCATCTCCTAGGAGAGTCCCCCACCAATCCAGACAAGGGGCTGGTGCATGCAGGGGTCTAACCGTGGGCCCACCACACAGTGAAAGGTTGTGGCTGTGCAGCTGGAAACACACAGTATTTCGTTTGATGCTAATACTAAATAACATGGTCAATGGGCTGAACCAAGGGCCGGGGGTGGTGATTACTCTAGAGAAGGACTCCCTTGCTACACGCACTGATTAGTTGGGCCTGATGTTGCAGCTTTCTACATAAGGGTCACAGGATTGCCAGCTGGCCATGAGCCCACGTGGGACCAAGCCACGTGACACACACACATACAGTAGGGTTTGCCCAGAGGGGAAAGTCATGTTACATGCCCCACAAATGTACCATCCAGAGTGGGGAAAGCCCACCAGGAGAAAGCTCTCTATGTTCAGCTCCTTGAAAATGTCGGGGGCTCTAGGTCCGGGAAAGGGGACTAAACAGGCATTTGCAAAGGTGCATGCCAGCCTCAGCCCCAAAGATAACTATACACATGGGACTATAAGAGCAAAGGTCTCCATTGCAACAGCAAGCACAGATGCCAAAGAACACCCAGGATTTGGAGGCAGATTATTATTTACATCAACAATCACTGATTGAGATCATCCTCAGAATATCGGGCCCTTATCTCTGCTGGTCTAGAGCTTATATGAGATAAGCAAGCCGGAAGTTCTGAGACAGAATGTCTTGTCCATTGGGAGTTGGTCTACACAGCGTGCATCACAATGACCAACTGTTTCTAAGAGACAGAAGCAACCAGAACTGGAACAGGAACTATGCCAACTATTCCAGGGTATACCGGCTGGGGGATGGGGAGGGTATGTTTTCTGTTACACTGTTATGGTCTTTTATGAGTTCTCTTGGTATTGCTGTTGTGACACGTGAGCACAAGGGTCAGCCCTGTGAGCCCTCTAAAAAATCATACCTCACAGCCTGAAAGGGGATGACTTGTAGGGAAAAAATGCAGTTAAAGATGGCTATACAGGGGCTGGCGAGATGGTTCAGTGGTCTAAGACACCTGCTTAGGAGAGCTCAGGCAACTGCAGGGACTGCGGTTCGATCCCCGGCACCACATGCTGCGCCAGCCCCACTACCAGGGCAGGCTGAGCCAGCCACGAAATAAATAAATAAACAAACAAACACAACAAGCAAACAAATAAATAAATAAATTAAAAAAAAAAAAAAAAAAGATGACTATACTTTGGCTCAGACTGTATTGGCGGGGAGGCGAATTCTAGTGGACACCAAGTCCAAGTCAGGAAGATTTTAACACAAGCACAGCTGGTCTGTCTCAGTGTAACTGATACCGCCAAGGTTGATGCTGGCACCATGACCATCGTGGTCGATTTTGGTATAAATGAAGCCTTCCATGAGTGCTGGGTGGAGGGCTACGAGGACAAGAACTACTGTGAGAACAGGCAGGCTGGGGCCTGTGCAGCACCTGAAAATAAAAGTATGCTCAGGCATTTCCAGGACACTGTGTCTCTTCCTGGGGTTGCCCAATTCTCAAGTGAACTGCCCCAGACTGAACCGATGATCTCAAATTTGTATCCTCCTACTGTACTCTCCCAGGTACTGTGATTACAGTCGTGCGCCCCCACACTTGGCAACCAAATGCATCCTTGATATGGGGTAAAGTGGGTGCTGAAGTGAAGCTGACATATTAGTTTAACCCCTTGGCATTTTTCCACAGGATGGCTACAGAAGGAGCAAGCCAGCGCCACTTCTGGTGAGAAATATCACTGCTTTTGACCTGCATGATGACATAGTCTGACCTTTCATACACGCAATATTTGCTTTCTGGGTGTTTCAAGGTGTGTTTGCCCAGCAGGTAAAGCATAGATCAGGACTCACAGATGTCTCGTTTGTCTCTAATTTCTATTTCTAACTGCCCTTGGCTGTACAAATCTAGACATGAAATTAAGTGTCCTGTGAGTTAAGAATATGTCATCACCAACACGCTACTTTTGCATATGGATTGTTTTGAGTGGCAGCATTGAAAAGCAACAGTTGCAGAAAGGCCTCTGTGAACTGCCTGTTTTTTTTGTGTTTTTTGTTTTTTTTTTGTTGTTGTTGTTTTAGGACCGGGGTTCAAACTCACAATCTTGCACTTGCCAGGCAGGCACTTATGCCACGGAGCTATCTCCCAGCCCCAACTGGACGATGTTAACTTTTTTTTTTTTTTTTGTATTTTAGGGAAGGGTCTACAGGATGTTCAGCATCTCACTACTAGCCTGGACTCATAGTGATCCGCCTGTTTACAGCTTCCCAAGAGCTGGGATTACAGATGCGCATTACTATGTCCAGTCTCAATTGCGTCTCAGTGCACCCTGGAGGTGGGGCCAGCACAGCAGGCCCTGGGGATCAAACCACTGGCCCCTGCGCCTGCTTACAGGTGCTTTAATCCACTGAACTATTTGGCCAGCCCTTGAACTGCCCTTTGTATACTTGTAGTAAGCCACAAAATCTCTGTGAGAAGAATACCAATATGTATCCTGTCATAGGGGAATATACCTATAATTCCAGCATGCTGGGAGCCTGAGGTAGGACGATCACTAGTTCAAGACCAATCTGGGCAATTTATGGTAATGTCTTAGCAAAAATCTTTAGAAAACAAAGCATAGTGAGAGGTCTTAGAGTTACTGTGGACGGGACCTAGGCTAGGATTAAAGTAGATCTCATGCAACCCCTTGGCAGTCCTTGTTTTTGTGGATGTTTTCTTTCTTTCTCAGTATTTGGGATTGAATCTAGGACCTCTGTATGGAGCTATATGTCCTAGCCCTTGATTGATTGATTGATTGATTGATTGATTGATTTTTGTAGTACCAGGGATTGAACTCAGGATCCTACACTTGCTTGGCAAGCGCTTATTCTACTGAGCTATCTTCCTGGCCCTATTTTTTTTTTTTTTTAAATTTTGAGACAGTGTCTTGTTCAATTACTTGCACTAGGCTCCAACTTGAAGCCCTCCTGCTTCAGCCTCCCTGAACACTGGCTTTGGTAATTCTTGAGAGAATGATAATAGAAGGAACAAGCGTGGTCCCTTCATCCTTCTCTGGCTTCCTTTCGGAGGTATGGTTGGTCCCAGGGCCCAACGCACACTCCTGCTGTGATATGACAATACCTGCCACAGACTGTGGCCAGAGATCAAACCTACAGGCCTCTATGATCGTGAACTTTGAAATTCCAAGATTTTGAGCCAAATAAACATTTTCTTCATAAGTTAACCTGTCTCAGGTGTTCTATTATAGTAATGAAAAATTGACTATTATAGGATCAATATAACTATTCTCATCCACAAGAAAGCTTCCTTATGATTTACTGGCCCCAGCTGGTCTCTTATCATTTCTTTTCTTTCTTTCTTTCTTTTTTTTTTTTCGTGGTAGCAGGAATTGAACTCAGGACCTTGTGCTTGTCAGGCAAGTGCTTATTCTACTGAGCTATCTTCCTGACCTCATCATTTCTTTTCTTGCTTATTTTTTATCTTTTTTTATGTATTTAGTATAGGGTTTACAGGGTCTCCCTACACCGATTGGACTTGTAGTGATCCTCCCTGTTTTTCAGCCCCCACAAGTGTTGGGACTACAGGTGGGCGCCACTGCACCCAGTCTCAATCTCCATCTCAGAGCACTCCAGAGGCGGGGCTGGCCCAGTAGGCTGGGGATCGAACCCTAGTCCCTGCATCTGCCTAGGCAGGTGCTTTAATCCATTGAGTTATTTGACCGGCCCCGATCATTTCTTCATAACTTTATCATTCTCTGTTTAAAACCATGACAATATTCTGCTTTAGCCATTTCCTTAGTTCCTCACTCTCTGATCAGGGTGTCTCTGTCCTGAAAAAAGGAATGAAACTTGTAGTTCTCTTATTGATCTAGGGCTGGGAATGTGGCTCTGTGGTAGAGAGTTTACCTAGCATGCCAAAAGGCCTGGGCTCAATCCCAGGCATCATGGAAACAAAAGCAAATAACAGATTTTGTTGATCTATCTTGTATCAGTTTGGTTCCTACTCCTAGTTGACAAACCCAATTAAGAACTAAAATGGCTGCCTAGCAAGTGCAAGGTCATGAGTTCCAACCCTGGTCCCACAAAAAAAAAAAAAAAAAAAAAAAAAAAAAAAAAAAAAAAAAAAAAAAAAAAAAAAAAAAAAAAAAAAAAAAAAAGAACTAAAATGGGGCCAGGTGTGGTGGCACAGCAGTTAGGAGGCTGAGTCAGGAGGATTGGTGTGAGTTTGAGACTAGCCTGGGCTGCAAAAGTAAGCTCAAGGCCAGCTTGAACTGCATAGCAAGACCCTGTCTCAAAAAGACAAAAGAAAAAGAAAAAAAAGAGAACTAAAATGAATAGGAAGGTCACCAGCCTTGTAACCAGATGCTCAAGTCTTTACTTCCAGCTGCTCCCCAGGAAACATGGGAGGCAATCTGGTAGAAAAGGTTAAAAAGGGTTTGTTTAAAGCTAGCTCTGTCTAGGTGTGGTAACGTAGGCAGTGGTAATGTAGGCCTGTAATCCCTATACTCAGGAGGCTGAGGCAGGAAGGTTGCCATGAGTTCCAGGCCAGTCTGAACTATATAGCCAGGTGCTGTTGAAAGAAAAAAAGAAAAGAAAAAAGAAAAGCAAAAAAGAAAGAAAATTCAGGAAGAGAGAAAGGTCTCATGTTGCCTCAAATCTCTAGTCATGGCTGGGAGTGGTGGCGCACACCTGTAATCCCAGCCCTCAAAAGACTGAGGCAGGAGGATCATTGGGAGTTCAAGATGAGCCTAGGCTACTAAGTGGACTGCATGGCAAGACCCTATCTCAAAAAGACAAAAACAAAAAACCAAACCAAAACAAAAAAGCCTCTATACACTGTGTCAGGTGTGCATGGGCTTTTATGCATGCAAGCATGGGGAACAGAGAATGCAGTGAGAAGACGAACTAGGAACAAGGAGCTCCCACACTGCTTTATCCCTCTCCCCCCATCACTATTTTGGGCTTCTCTCTCTTTTGGAATGGAAATTGGACTCAGACCTCTAGGGCTCAGCATATTTCTTTTACCCAGATATGCTAGTTTTTCATCGTTTTGTTTTATGTTTCTTTTTTCGTCTGTGTGTTTTTTTGTTGTTGTTTTTTAACAGAGCTGTTACTTTTTTGTCTCTTTATCAGAGCTGAGCTGAGGAGAGTCCCATGAGAAAGTTGGAAAAGCAGCCTGTCTCTAAAATAAAAACTAATTTTTAAAGGTCTATTTTACTCCCTTGGTTATAGATTTCCCTACAAAATGATAGGTAGAGGAGAGTACCAGGCCTATTTTCAGACTAGGAGAATAGCTTTCATTGCTTTCTCAAAAGGAGGCCCTGGTGACAACTGAAATATTTTTGTTTGTGTCTAGTTGTACACCCAAAGACTCATACAGTCATGGGGTAGGTGCTTCTAGACTTCTTTTTTTTTTTTTTGCGGGACTAGGGTTTGAACTCACAACCTTGCATTTGCCAGGCAGGCACTCGTGTGATGGAGCTAACTCCCCAGCCCCTGAAATATTTTTTTTAAAATAAGTGAATTTATTGCATTTGGCTATGTTGTGCAGGCTTCCGAGAACTGAAAATAGAACTAATACAAGCAAAGGTAATTAGCTAAGAAATTAGTAACAATTACTTGAACTTCTAAGTACAAGATCACTACACACAAAAATGCTTCTATACATTAAAAAATTGTGAGGCTGAGGTGGGAGGATCCTCCCAAGTTCGAGACCAACTTGGGCTGCAAAGTGAGCTCAAGGCCAGCTTGAACTGCATAGTGAGACCCTCTCTCAACAAGACAAAAAAAAAAAAAAAAAAAAAGCAAAGCCTTTTGGGAATGTTTACTTGGATTTTTGCACTAGGATCATTACAGAAAGGACTCGATGGAGTCCTGAGCCCTGTTATTCAAGTTAATCTCTCCCACTAGCTACTTGCATGATACTGAGCAACACAATGAAACTGGTTTATTGTAGTTTCCTCATCTATAGAGTAAAAAGGCTGAGTGATCTCTGACACATTTAAGCAATGTCATCTGTGGCGCCACTCACCAGTCTTACCTTTCACTCCAAATCCTGTCTTAGAATTTTAAATTTCATTAAAAGGTTTTCTCCCCCAGAATCAACTGGCTGATATGCTTAATAAAATGACTTCTTAGATTTTGCAATTGCATAAGCAAGTTAAGAGAAGGCAATTAACCTTTACTGATATATTTATGTGTCATTATTTCTATAAATTTTGGAATAGACTCACACTTTTAATTAGGATCACTGGCCGTAAGTGACCTAAAAGATTCACACAGGTAACCTATCACCTAGCTCTCTATCTCCTCCTTCCTCCTGTTGCCTTTACCCTAACCCCAAGCACCTCCGTTTTCTCAGTACTTTGAAGAAGCCCAACACCCACCTCTTCCTAATCCGTCTTATCATCTTTGTAAGCATCCTTTAATACAGTGTCTCTGTAGAATTCTTCCCTATGCACCTATGAGAGTGAGCAGCTGTGCTTAAAGTTTCTGACTCAGTGGATGTCATGAAGAAAACTGTTGGATTAAAAATTACTAGGCAGTTGTAAATAAAACTACAGCTTGCTTCATAAAAGTATAATTAGTTGAATTTCAGACTTAGCAGCAACATAAAAGAATTTTAGAAAGTAGAGGGAAATTTGGGAGGTACAAGTTGCAGAAGAAAAGGACCTGTCTGTTTCACCATTTTGCTATTTAAAGTGTGGTTTAGGACCAGCAGTGATGGAGTTAGCTTCATATTTGTTAGAAAAACAGGACCCTACAACTACTGGTCAGTGTGACTTTAACAAGATACAGGTAGCAGGAAGTAAATTGTATGAGCCTCCAAGTTGATAGTATTCCTTGTTAATGGACAAGGTCAGGGACCAGGTTTGATCCCCGGCATCACATGCCACACTGGCCCTGCCCCTGGGCGCACTGAGCCAGCAACCAGTACGAGGCATGGTGGCACATGCCCGTAATCCCAGTGCTGGGGAGGCTGAAAACAGGAGAATCACTAGGAGTTCAAACTGCATAGTGAGACCCTGTATAAAATACATAAATCAATTTTCTGGAGAGGAGAATCTGTGGTCAAGGAAGACTTTTTGGACTTTCTTGAGACAGGGTGTCAGTATGCAGCTTGAGCTCACTTTGTAGCCCAGGCTGATCTCAAACTCAAAAGGATCCTCCTGAGTGCAGGGATTACGGCCTGTACCACTACACCTGGCCAAGGAAGACCAATTGTGTGTTTCCAATCAGACTTTCTTTTAGTTACTGACCACAAATAAAGACTAAATTATAATTTAATACAATTGGAGAGGAAGAGATATTATTTTTATTTGTTTGTTTTTGTCTTTTTGAGACAAGATCTCGAGGTGTAGTTCACACCAAGCTGGCTTGTGCAGCTCACTTTGTAGCTCAAGCTGGTCTTGAACTCACAATGATCCTCCTGGCTCAGCCTCATGAGTGCTGGGATTACAGGCTGTGGCACCATGCTCAGCTGAGATATTATTTTTAAAAGAACATGTTTAATGCAGCACTGAAAGGAAAAACAGCAGATGGAAATTAGGAGACTATCCAGGACACGCTGGTCCAGTTGTAGAAGTAGAACCCAATGCTTGAACAAAAATTTTAATCCATGTGACCATGTAAAGAGTGTACAAAACAGTGGACTAAGTGCCTGCTTTGGCAAGCTCAGGGACCAGGGTTCCATCTTTGGTCCCCATGCTGAGCTGGCCCTGTCCCCGGAGCGTGCTGAGCCTTGGTGACTGAGTCTGGGCATGGTGGTGCGCACCTGTAATCCCAGTGCTAGGGAGGCTGAAAACAGGAGAATCACTGAATCTGAGCTGCATAGTGAGACCCTGTACCAAATACATAAATGAAAAAAAAAAAAAAAAAAACACTACTACTAACAAAGTGAGTACAACTGTTGAAATTTATGAGCTCGATTGTTATAAGCTCTACTTCTGTACTAGGCCTACCATAGCAGACAAAACCAGAATAGTCATTGGTGTTAAGTGCCAAGAAATGAAACTAAACTTTGCGCCAGTTTTCCAAAGCAAAACAAAATAAAACAGGGAGCTATGATGACTATTATCATTATGTACTACAAACAAGTATAAACAATTGCAACAAAAAAACTTAATCAGAATGGAACAGGGTGGGGGAGGGGACTGGGGAGAAAGCAGTGGAACTGTGGAATAAATGCTTGCCTGGCAAGCACAAGGTCCTAAGTTTGATCCCTGATACTACCAAAAAAAAAAAAAAAAAAAGAATGGAATAGGGAGATGGACAGTAACAATCAGAAGGAGCCTAGTTTACTTAAACTGACATGATTAAGACAATTCCTTCTGTTTTAGCCATAGAAGGAAAAATAGCTTATTGATCTATTCTTCAGCCCTTTTGTGTTTTTCTAAAGCTAAGTTTTGCTCAGCAGAATGTCTCATTCTATTATAAAATGTTGCCCAACTTTAGAATTGCAGATAAAAGGCCAATTCAATTTTTTCCCCCACCCCCCTTCTTAACACAGTCTCACTATGCAGTTCTGGCTGGTCTTGAGCTGATTTGTACTGGTTTTAAACTCTCAAGGATCCTCCTGCCTCAGCCTCCCAAGTGCTAGGAGTACAGGTGTGCCACCACAGCCAGAAGATCTTCAAATTGTTGTGATTTTTGGCTTTTGACATAAGAATGGAATTACTTTAGTTTCTAGGACTACTGCTAAGGAATGGAGGAGGGGTTTAGGCTGTATCTATGTTCAGAGTATTAATGAAGATAGCTAATCTAATTCAACTAATTCTGTAAAGTTCTCCCCACACCCGCTTTTGAGACAGGGTTTTGTCAAGCAATCCAGGAGGCTTTGAACTAAGTAAACCAAGCTGGCTTGAAATTTGTAATGAATCCTCCTGCCTCAGCTTTCTGAGTGCTGGAATTACAAGTGCACACCGTCAGGAGTTTTTCAACTTCCACCTCCCATCCTAGATGAAGTTCTGGTTCTTCATAGAACCTTGTGTTTGTTAAGTGATCGAATGTCCTGGTTTGCCAGGTTCTGCACTAGTTAGCTCAGTGAAAGTCCTAAGCCTGCAAGTCCCCAGCAAACCTAAATCAGGACAACTATTCACGCTTCCTACACTCTCAGTCAAACGCATTGTTCCACACTTTGAACTCTCACCACTTATTTGGCATTTGCCATGCTTTCTTTATACAGTCACATTGGTATACAAGAAATGATTTCAAAATTTGCTTGTAAATTTCTTAATGACAAAACTGTGGCTTTCATCATTTCTTTTATTCCACACAGCACTAAGCCAGTGTAGGGCACACAGGAGTCTCACACAAGTTTGAATGAAAGAACCTATTTGAGAAAAATAATTATTACCAACTGTAAGTATATCAGCCATGGAATTCCAACCTATAGAATTACAAAAGGAACACTTAGGAAATCCAAATGTTTCTATTTCTACTCTTACATTGAAAGCTATTTTAAATGTGACTTCAGGTTACCCTTTCAATCTAATCCCTCACTCCTCCAATGTGTTTCTTAAATCATGATTGATGAAAGAATGTACAAGGGGTAAAAGAAATCATCTGGTAAGCATAACACATCTTCCCAGAGAGGTATGTTTACTTAAAAATTAACTTCAGTAGGGGTGTAGATGTAGTGAACTTCTGCCCAATCAATGGGTTTTGTTGAGTTGTAAATTTCGGGCATATGGCAGATCACTTACCAGAGAAATTTTCAAGCATAGAACGTCTGGATGTGTCCTAAGACACATGTACGAGCAGGTATGCACAAACATTTACACAATATGTACAAACGTAAAAGTTCACTTAAGCACATTAAAATTTTTAAAAGTTTATTAGAGCTTTCAACAATTCAGGACTTGGTCATCACCAATGAGAGAGGAGCTCAGTGTTTAACCAACAGCAGTGAGAGAAGAAATATAAGATGTTTGTGAACACAAGGCAGTGTTTGATTAGTGAAGTGGAAAGTCCCTAGCTAGTGGTCATGGTGGCTCCTGACTGGTTGAGCTTAAATTTTTACTGTACTGTTCACATTGGGCTTTAGTTTGATTACTTACTAATCCAAGATATTAGAATGGTTTCAGTGTAATGACCCCCCAATTAAATGCTTTAAAACAATTTTTAAAATTATTTATTTATTTATTTATTTATTTATTTATTTATTTATTTATTATTTGAGACAGGGTCTCACTATATAGTCCAGGCTGGCCTTGAACTCACTATGTAGCCCAAGCTGGTCTCAAACTCGCAATGATCTTCTTGCCTCAGCCTCAAGAGTTCTGGGATTATACAGGAGGAAAT
>PVKN010023406.1:0-14800 GCA_004027915.1 Capromys pilorides
CAGTATTTTAGCCCTAGCCTTTCAAGGTCAGTGAGAACTCTAATTTGCTTTGATAAATGTCACAGATAGGATAGCATGCATTAGTGTATTTTACAATAAAAAAGTTTTTATTAGTCATGATTTCTTCAGAAATGGAAAAATGAATCTCTATGTCTTAGATTTTTGTATTTTAACTTCTGAAGGAAGATAGATATTTATTGTGGGACTGAAACATTCTCCAACATGAGTCCAACACTAGCTCTGCCCACACGTGAACTACATTGCATTTCCTATTGGTTCTCTGTTTTCTATTCTTCAATGAAGGAGGGTGGGGCACTTCATTTTGTTTGTTGATGTTGTTGGCATAGAGTATTGTTTCATAAAGAAGGCCTTGTATTGAACTTGAATCCCAAAGAGGAATTTCAGAGGCTGAAATGAGCCATATGAAATTAATTTATAAATGCTATGTCAAGTAAAATATGTAAGATAAATATTTTCTACCCTTGTCACATAAGGGCTCTGAAAGTGGCCTGTGAATATTATTATTCATTTTAGAGTATCTACACCATGTGGAGAACCAGTATTGACTGGTGTACCAAGTAACAGCGATCTATGTATGCCATGCAAGAGGTTCAGGGGGTGTGGGGCACACCACAGTTGTAGTGCTGGGCTCCATGACTCAGCCTCCTCTGCTACTCACGATGGGGTGTCCTGGCTGTGGGACAGCAAATATTACCTACTGCTGGCAATGACTTAAAGAGGAAGGGAGACAAAATGACAAGAGAGGTCTTTTCTCTTATCCTCTTTCATGTCAATGGAAACTTGCCCTACGTTTGGTGCAGTAGACTCTATGTAACATTGTGGACTGGTGGCTTATGCCCTCTCATTGTAAAATTCCAGTGTTGAGATTCCAGTGTCCACTGTGGTGTGACCAAGTGGTAGTGCTGTAGGGAGGTAGCTAGGCAATAAAAGAGATCCCGTCAGTGGGCTCCATGGCCACCTACGAAAAAAGTGCTTGTTCTCTCTTCACAAAACCGGGACAAAAGGAGAAGACAATCATCTGTGGTTCAGGAGAAGCTGCCTCCATACGAACCTGCTGTCACTCTCAACTTTCAGCCTTTAAAACTCGAGACCTGTGAGAAATGAGGGTTCAGCATCTAACACCCCCCCACACAAGCTCTGGTGCTTTTATAGAAGCCCCAGTTGCTTATGGCAGTGCAAAGATTTCATAATTGAAATCAATACAAGGTGTCTTTTTTGGCTAATGCAAATATTTTGTGTGCAGAATGTACTGTGGCCGAGCCCTGGAGTTGGTGACCAAAGAGGCAAAGGGCTCCAAAGTCAACAGAAACCTTCTTGTGCTGCAGAAACATATCATTGACCTGAACTCAATGCCTTCCTTTGCCAGGAAAGCAGAACTGACAAATTGATAATCCCTTTCGCCAACCCCACTCAACAGTCAGTAGTGAGGAAGCCTCAATAGCTTTATTTTTAAATTCTTTTCTTCACTTTTTTATTAGTATATGTTTGAAAACATGACAAATACATACACAGTGGGATAGTGGTTTATATTAATATATTATATAATATATATATATATATATATATATATATATATATCTTTGTTGTTGATCTTTTTTACCTCCTCTTCCCTTCTAGTGCCTAAAGCAGTATGCAGATGCCAAGAGGATGGGAAATAGGAGGGAAACTACAGCATTCAAAGACACAGGCAGACTTGAACTAAAGAATGCACAGTTGACGGACCAAAGGCTTCCGAAGTTGTGTTAAGCCTGGTAGCACAGACTTCTGCTTCCAGCATTCAGCATTCTGAGGAGGAGGCCAGCCCAGGCTACACAGTGAGATAAAGGCCACCTAGAGGATCATGGCAAGACCCTATTTTTGAAAAATGCCTCACATAAATGACTTTCTCCTTCTATGTCCCCCGGAAGTCTTTATTTCATCTGGATTATTTGCATTTTGAGCCCAGCGGGCAGATGGATTTCTAAGCCCATGTTCAGAATAAACCCTAGTAGCTGCCATTATCCATAACTGATCAATAGCTAAAATAAGAAAAAGCACAACAGCAGGTTCTTTTCAGCAATTATTGTTCCCAGTTTCAGGTGTGTGGTCAGGATTTTAGGTTACAGGCTGTTTAATTTTCAGAAACTGCAGCACAGGTATAACATGATCTCAAAGGAGAAGAACTCATGCTTTTAAATATATCTTAAATAAATAACTTGAGGCTCAGCTTCTATAGACTCACGGGTGCCAAATCCATATCAACCTTGTTTTCAAAGTCAGATGAACTAGTTTCTCTTTAAACTGCATCCAGCAGGAATTATAGCCACATTCTGAGCCCTCCATGCTGGCAGCCCCACCTCTGGGAAGACATTGCTTGCTGAGATGTTTTATTTATTTTTAATTTTTTTTTTATGTATTTAGTACAGGGTCTCACTACACAGAGAGGACTGGTAGTGATCCTCAGCCTCCCAAGTGCTGGAATTATATGCACATGCCACCACACCCAGCCTCAATCACTGTCTCAGTGTGCCCCTGGAGCAGGGCTGGCACTGCAGGCCAGGGGACTGAACCCCTGGACCCTATGTCTGCCTAAGCAGGCCACCCTGAGATGTTGTAGCAACTATGAAACTCTAATTCCATTTTATCTCTTGCAAAGTGTCCCTCCCTCTCCTTTAGATAGTCATATTTATTACTTCTTCAATGACCATACAGAATAGGAATCAAGCGCTTTCATTCTTTAAAGACTGCATGTTTCCCCATAGAGACTCTGGTTTCAAAGACTATGATGCATCATAAAAAAGAAATCAGAAGACTGTCCACATAGCTCAGCAGATTAAAGCTCCTACAAGCAGGCGCAGGGGTCAGGGATTCGATCCCCAGGCCTAAGTGCTGGCCCAGCCCCCGAGACACCTTTATACTGCAATTGAGACTGGGTGTGGTGGCGCACATCTGTAACCCCAGCTCTTGGGAGGCTGTAAAGTAGACGGATCACTAAGAGTCCTATCTGTGTAGTGGGACCCTGAACACCCTGTAGACTCTTCCCTAAAATACAGAAAAACAAATAAAATAAAACAAAAAGAGATCAGTTCTGCACTCCCAAGATTCCCTTTGGTTTCTGGACTTCGGTGCATTGCAGTTAATTAGGATCCAGTTTCCTTGCTGTCCACCTCACACCAGGGATTGTGTTTACATGAAACTGGGCTGGGACCTGAGACCTGGACTTTCTAAGGTGTTCTGCAGCAACACCATCATGAATGGCCCCCAAACCATAGTGCACAGCAGGCTGAAGCAACTGTCCCTCCAGGCCTGGAAGTGCCTGAGACAGTGAATTCCCAGTCTGTTCCAAGAGTGTGCACAGCCACCTTGACTAGCACAGGGACGTCAGTAACACCATACACAGCAGGAGGCTGGAGGTCGGGGACAGAGGTGTTAGTGTGCAGGGATGTCGCATGGCCCTGCCTGGTGAGCTGAGTCTCTACTCATGGAATGCATCATGTGCACACACACACCCAAAATACAGTCCTTGAGCTGGTGTGATCTACACACACACACAACTTTTATTAGATAGAGCTTTTCCCTTTTCCTTTTTCATTACTGGAAATATTTATTGTTATTTCCATCTTGATTTCCTCCTAAGATTGCTGAAAGAGCCAGCCAGATAGCTCAGCGGACTAAAGCACCTGCTTAGGCAGACCCAGGGGCAGGGGTTCAGTCCCGGTGTGCAGTGTGGGTCCCCTCCCCGGGCTGCACTGAGTTGATGATCGAGACTGGGCATGGTGGTGTGCACCTGTAATGCCAGTTCTTGGGAGGCTGAAAACAGGAGGGTCACTGCGAGTCCAATCTGTGTAGTGAGATCCTGTAAACCCTGTGCTAAATAGAAAAGAATGAAAGAATAAATAAATAAATAAACAAATAAATAAATGAATGAATGAATGATTGCTGGATGTTTAGGCTTTAAAGTTTTTTCTCACTAATAAAGATCCCAAGGAGCTGGGAGCTGGCGTTGTCACACAGAGCGATTCCTCCGCCTGGCCAGCCGTCTGGGGCTCTTCACACCAGTGCGGCGTCTGTCATCACCCCTGCACTTGAGTGGAGGCCAAGGCTGAAGAGAAGAGCTTATTTACACATTCCTGTCTCGAGGGTCCACCACTTGGAAATGCTGAACCTATCAGATGGAGAATTCTGATAAGAAAGGGACGCCCCTTCCTCTACAGTCTTACCCAAGGCCTAGGAGGCAGCAGCAGGAGCTCCATCTTACCGGTTGTGATGTGTGCACGCAGAGACCGTTTTTCCAAGAGTCCTGTGCCAGCGACAGGACTGTCCCCACTAAAGTTGTTTCCAATACTTTTCTTAGGGTGTACCAAGATCCTTGTTTATGGGTTCCCAATAGGCCAGGGTTCTGAGGCCAAAGTGTGATTAGTGGAGAGGATTACAATTTCTGAGATTAGTATTGTTCTTTCTGCTGCCCTCCCCTTTGTGTAAAGCCCATTCCAGCAACAATGGCGACACCCTTGGAGCTCAGCTCTCTGCCCCTTCTTGGCCTCACACTTGTGCTGCCCTGGGTTGAGGCCAGGTAGCCTTCTACTCAGGTCCATGCCTGCAGTTGGCTCCTTAGCTTTCCTAAGAAGCTGCCCAATCAGGGCTTCGTTAGCTCTGCCACCTTCTAAAGGTTCATCAGGGTCTGCGCCTGTCTTGAACACACTGCCACCCATGCCCATCTCAGGGATCTTATTCCAGGAGCATCTTCCAAGGCGCATGCTTCTATCTTTTGCTTTAGATTCTCAAAAGTGAGCTTCCATTTCCAGAACACCAAAAGAAAGGTGTTTTTCACCGAAGATGCCAATCAAACTGTTTTAAGCACACAGTGATTTCCTTCTGCTAGTTATCATTTTATTGTCCAACGTGGGCCACTATGCTGGGAGCAGAAGGGCCTTCTATCCTCCCGGTAGCGTGATCTCAAGTTTTGAGGACTGTGTGTGTTCTGCATGTATGTTCTCCCTCTGGGGGAATCATCAACTTAATGAGAGTGAGTTGTTACTTTCACCTCTAAGCCTATCAAGTAACTTTCCACTTCAGCAAGTAAACTTTGGGCATAAATGAGGAATTTCACCAATAACAGTTTTATCATGAAGCTTAGAACTCTGTCTGACCCTGTGTTGTTATGAAATCATTTCCACTGAGACTTCAGTGTGGTACAGCACTTACATCTCCAAAACTACAAATCTCTCTCAAGCCATTATAAAACTTTTTCACAAGAAGTATTTTTTTTTTTTGGCATAATAAACTATATCCCATCCTTCTTTTTCTGTCAACTTTCCCATACTCTTGCAAGAAATAACAAAGACAAAGACAAACTCTCCACTGTCATCTTCTCTGCTTCTGTAAACTTCCTCTGTCTCAGCTGTGAGCTTCTCATTGCTTGTGTTTCTCCTGGAAGCACTTACCACAGGCTGGTGGCCACAGGAAGATTCTAACCTGTTCTGCCCTTTCCTCGAGGTGCAGCTACTCCCAGGGGTAGCAGCAGTTCTTCCCCAACCCTAGATGCTTTCAGGAGACAGAGTCAGACTGATTGATATTCCTCAGAATAAAATTCTCCCTGTAGAAAACTTTACACATGCAGCCTTCAGGGCCATTCCAATGGCGTATGATTGCACAAGAGCAAAGGGCCTCCTGTCCTTTATTTTTTTATTCCTTTTTTTTTTTTTGTATTTTAAAGAAGGGTCTACAGGCTGTTCAGGATCTCACTACTAGATCAGACTTGAACTCAGAGTGATCTGCCTGTTTACAGCCTCCCAAGAGCTGGAAATCACAGTTGCGCCCCACAACCAGTCTCAACTGTGACTCAGCATGCCCCAGGGGTGGGGTTGACCCAGCAGGGTCAGCGATGGAACCCCCAGGCCCTGCACCTGCTTACAGGCATTTTAATCCCCTGAGCTCTTTGGTCGGCCTCTCCTGCCCTTTAAAGGCTCTGCTGTTATCTGGAAGTTCTTAATGCTTATGAACAAAAGACCCTGCCTCAACTTTCATTCTCCTGGGCCAGTGTTGTAGCTGGCTGTACCAGCATGATTGCCCTTGGCCCCGAGGAGTGTGAGAAGCAAAGTCACAGTCAAGTGCCTAAGAGAGAGGAAAGCGAGTCCTGCCATGAAGTCATGCTCTCTGGGTTGAGATAAAAGCAGATGAAAGTATTCGTATACATAATCCAGTGTTCCATAATTGCAGTGGGTTACTGGCAAAACTGGCAATGCTGGAAGCTATTGATTTAAGCGTTTTACAGTTCAGCATACTAATCTAGCTTTACATTTTATGCCTTGTGGTTAAACTTTTCTGTTGGGTGGTTAAGGGAAAGTTAAAGGAAGACCTGTATAACAAAACATGGAACTTTTGTATCTCCCAAGGTCAGTCAAATCCCCTCAGGGTTTACTTGGAGACCATGTACAGTGCTTTGTAGAGCTGTTGTCAGTGTCAGTCATGTGGATGAGTCACGGCCATTGCTCAACCAATTTGCTCTCTGTGAAAGCCCAAGAGAATATTTTCTCTCTAGATGACTCTCCTTAGGTACACTAAATATCTTCAAATCAATGAGAAGAAATTTTTGTACCAATAATGATTAGAAAAATTATCATGTCTACACCCTATGATCTGTATAACTACTAGGAGGACAACAATATGCATTGTATCAAGTACTGGAAATGTACTACTAATGTGTTTTGAAATTGTCACATTGTCATTTCTTATTAAATGCAATAAAAAAAAAAAAACTAAATAAAAACCAAAAAAAAAAAAAAAACAGAGAAAGATAGGCTGAACAGAGCCTGCTCATAGCTGCTCTGCACAATGCATCTGCTGCAGCTTCAGGAAAGCTTAGGGTTTGATAATCAGGAGTTCCTTCCTCTTCATGCTGTCTCTGAGGCTGAGCACAGGGGCTTCTACAGTAGAGAACTCCATAGCTATGATAGGGACTTGTTAGACCTGGAAGTCATAAGCAACCCAAGGAAAGGCGGGTCTGAGCTCCCACTGAACGGTGATCACAGATTCAGCCTCCTGCAGTGCGTGTCTTTCCCCCTCACCCTTCTGAGCCCTTAAGCATCACTGTAAATTGCCTGTCAGCTTACCCTGGCAGAAAGATGAGCTAAAGCATTTCAGCCTTCAGGGAGTTATACTTTATTTATTGGTGGGTTAAAATTTTTGCCTCTTTTATAATGATGTAAGCTTATTTCAACTAGAAATTGGTTTTATGTTCTTTGTCTTTCACTTTGTAGCAATGGTTGGGACCATAGGGGAATTCAGGCCATGCGCAAGGGTACTTAGCGTTCCAGACCGGGGACGGGGAACCTTTTAGAGCTTTCAGTGATGGCACCCAGCCACAGCACCTGGGCCGAGGGTTTGCTGCCGCTGTTTTGGACCATTGTGTTGGTCTGTAGTGATGAAGAAATCGTTATCCAAGTTGATCTCCACAGACCCGTGACTCCTGGAAGAAAGGCCTTGTTTTTCTGTGTGTGTG
Source organism: Capromys pilorides (assembly GCA_004027915.1). Classification (NCBI taxonomy): domain Eukaryota; kingdom Metazoa; phylum Chordata; class Mammalia; order Rodentia; family Capromyidae; genus Capromys; species Capromys pilorides. The sequence continues at coordinate 7,502 of PVKN010023406.1, forward strand.
TGTGTGTGTGTGTGTGTGTGTGTGTGTGCACATGCTTCCCCTATAACAAAGACATGGCACATAGCAACACTCAATGAAAATTTATAAAAACTGGTATTTAGAAATTTTTTGTTGAATTTCAATAAAAAAGGCATGCTTAAATACAAAGTTAAAGTATTTTGTTTTTGGTATAAGATGGTACTCCAGCTTAGAAGTCAAATAATAATGAATGCTGGACAGGCAGTGGGGAAAAAAGAACCCTTCTCCACTGTTGGTGGGCGTGCAGGCTGGTACAACCATTATGGAAGTCAGTATGGAGATTCCTCAAAAAGCTGGAATTGGAGGTCCCATTCAATCAAGCTATTCCCCTCCTAGGTATTTTTCAAAAAGAACTGAAATCTTCATACCACAGTGGTACATGTGAAGTCATGTTTACAGCAACATAACTTGTCATAGCTAAATCTTGGAAATAACCCAAATGTGAGGAATAGATGAAAAACATATGGTATTTTCAAACAATGAAGTATTATTCAGCTATGAGTAAAGATAAATTTGAGACTTTTGTAGATGAATGGATGCAGCTAGAGACTACATTGGTAAGTGAAATAAATCAGACCCACCTGGGCAAACCTTGTCTTATCTTCCTAGTGTGAGAAGCTGAAAGAGTAATAAAAGTCTAAAGGGCACAACAGATGCCACGAAAGGGAAAGAAATTGCTCAATGGGAAGGAAGAACTGGGATGAGGAAAAGAACAAAGGAAACAAGGATAAAAGATATATTTAGGCATATATGTAGAACAGTTTGGACAACTGTATTGCCAATTTCTGCTGATATTTTGAAAGAATCAGTTAATGCTTAATTTTTTTTTTCTTCTTTTGGATTTCTTATAACTTCTTTGTTATTATTTTTTTATTTAAACTAATCTTGCATGTTTGTACATGAAGATCTAAACAACTAATTTAAAGATAGCATTATGTAATACAGCAACCATTTTTTAATTCTTAAAAAAAAGCATTTTGTTTTTCAACAATCTCTACCATTTACTGATATATATCAACAAGTTTACATGAATTACCTGTACTAAATGTACACCATCCTAATACACTATTATAATTAATCCCACTTTATAGGTAGAGAGCTGAGGTCCATCCAGAGAGGTCAAATGTCTTTCAGAGGTCCACCTATATTTGTTTTTAAGTTTCTTAATAGACTTTGTTTAGTGCTCATGTAGCCTAACTATGAATATGTATGTTTCCAATCTAAATCATTCTGTGCACTAATAGAACATTTTATGATCAACTACAGAAAGCTAAAAGTCTTGTAAATAGAAAGAAAAGTACAACATGTTAAAGAGCCTCCTCACTGACCAACCATCCCAGGAAGAACAAAGAAAGAAGGAGAAAGTGGAGAGGATGCCTTCTGACAATGTATTTAACAAGGTCAGTCAAGTGGGCCCTGACTTGGGGACACTGCTGTGAACCGATCTTCCAGGAAAGTATGAAATAAAATGAACTGGGGATAGGAAATGGCAGTAGGCAGTTTGTGATGTTAGAGGACTCAGCTGGAAGTCATCCTATATCTCTATGGTAGGCATTATTAGAGAGATGTTGATTAAAATAAAAATGAGTCTCCCATGGAAATGAATTCTAAATAACGTATATAACTCATCCTCCTCCCCCTCCTCCTCCTCCTCCTCCTTCTCCTCCTCCTCTTCCTCCTCCTCCTCCTCTTCTCCTTCTTCTTCTTCTTCTTCTTCTTCTTCTTCTTCTTCTTCTTCTTCTTCTTCTTCTTCTTCTTCTTCTTCTTCTTCTTCTTCTTGTTCTCCCACCTCTTCTACCTCTTCCTCCTCTTCTTCTGCCTCTTGCTTCTCTTTCTGTTATTCCTGCTCTTCCTCCTCCTCCTCCTCCTCTTCTTCTTCAAAAAAAAAGTTGAAGCTGTCCCTCCAGTCCTGAAGTGTGACCTGTACATAGTGACTTTTTTCCAAAAAGCAAAATATGGAAAAGAAGAAACTTCACAATGGAGAACCCTAACAAACTCTACCAGTGCAAGGTGATCAAGGTCAACATCAAGAGTGCTAAGTTTGGTTACAGCTGTGTGTTCTCAGTATGTGTAAGAACTATGGCTTACCTCCATTTTTTCCTCTTCCAGACCTCATAATCTCACTATAGGAAAAAATACTGGATAAACAACTGAATGGAATTCTGTAAAACACATGATGGGGGGCTGGCAAGATGGCTCCTTGGTCTAAAATGCCTGCTTAGGCAAGCTTAGGCAACCACAGGGACTGCGGTTCAATCCCTGGCACCACATATTGTGCCAGCCCCAAGGTAGGCTGAGCTGGAAATATAATAATAATAATAATAATAATAATAATAATAATAATAATAATAATAATATAAACACATGACAAGTACTCCTCAAAACTATCAAACATCTGCCATTCAAACCACAGTCAAGAGATTATGACTTTTGACACTTAAAAACTATTCAGTGTCAGCAGAACTGGTATTGTCAGAAGCCTTCTACAACTTAGCACACTTACCTGGCTTAATTTTTTATGCCTCATGCTTAAACTTTTCTGCTAGATGGTTAAGGCCAAGTTAAAGCAAGACCTGTATAACAAAACACAACCCATAATAGCAGTGGGTTATCATAGTAGTGATAACGGACTACCAATATGGAATATTGGACTATGTGTACAACTACTTTCTCTTAGCTCAATGAGAAGAAATATTTATATGAACAGTGTTTGGAAAAGTTATCGTGTCTGCATCCTGTACTCAGAACAACTACTATGGAGACAACAATATGCATTGTATTAATCATTGTGGCTGTCCTACTAACGTGTTTTGAAACTGTCTCATTGTTATTTCTTATTAAAAGTAATATAATTATAAAAAAAAACCAAACTATTCCATGTCAAGGGGACCCTGAGGGAATATGGTGACTAAAGGTAGTATGATATGTTGAGTGAGATTCTGAAACAGAAAAAGGGTGAGATAAGTAAGGAAATCTGAATATCTAGTAAGATTGGACCAATATCAACTCATTAATTGCAAAAAATATAAAATGGTAATGATAGTGGTGTCTATGGCTTGCAGTATTTGGAAACTCTACTGTTTCCTCAACTTTTCCTATGTGTTTGCATCTATTTGAAAATAAAATAATACTTTAAAAATCAAAAGGGGGCTTTCCCATAGACTTACGTGTACGAAGCGAATGCCTAAGCTCTCTTAAATGAGGAGTTTTTGCTGTAAAATGGCCACATACACTGGGTGAACATTTCCTAACCAGTTTAATGGTGATCGCGTTTTCTAACGTGGGAGGATGTATGCTGACCCCGGGAGACTTTCGCCTGCAGCAGGCACTCACCTTGGATCGGACGTGGCAGCGGCAGGCAGCGGGAAGAAGCAGGTGGGTTCTGCTGGCCGGGCTGTGGCATCTGTCCTCAATAGCACAGCAGCAGCGAGGTGTTCTCCCTCCTTAACGCGGGCCTCGCCAGAAGCAGGGACTGAAAGAGCCAATGGGGCCTGCTTCAGTGTATTCTGAATGAGCTGGGGTGTCGCAGCAGTATTTGCTGTTGCATTAATTTGAATATAGCCTCCAGGTGATCTCTCAATGTTCTTAGGGGTTCTTCCAACTTCTTTATCATTTCTTAGAAGATATACCTTCTAAGATATATGTATATATAATGTATATATTAGTGATTTATTTTATTTTATGTTAGTCTGAAACATTAAAACCAATGGAATTCTATTTTGATGAAGAACTTCAGCTTATAATCATTTAGTAAATGAAGAGCAAACATCTCATTTTCCTATCTCATAATGCTTAGGAAAAAACAGCATTAGTAATAAATATCTGTGAACAGATTAAGGGCAAGGCAGACTGGATAGTACACCACCTCTGATGTTCACATTCCCTACATGTGACTCACTCTGAAAGGGCGAAACAGCCCTGGATAGAAGTGAAGAACCAGTAGATGTGAGCACTAAATCTCATCCTAATCATTCAAAGAAGCCCAAGATAAATGCTATTTTGTTCACCTCAGGCAGCAAACTATACACGTTCTACTGAAGGAAAACTTGGATAGAAGCACTTCCTTAAGTTATATTATACATCGCAACTATAAAATGACTTGAACAGTTCCAATTAATCACCATTTATAAAGTGCGACTATATAATATTCTTTATTTTATCTGGGGTATGGTGAATATCAGGCTTTGCTGAAAATACCCCAGCTACCAATTTCCGACACTTCTGAAAAGACCTATATGTGTGAGAAAGACTGTCCCCCGTACAAAGAACCAATTTCACAAACCCACTGGTAAGCAGATACATTTTCATAGCTGGAACCTCAGGATGCTAGAGTTGGACGCATTTTAAAAAGCCATTCAGCTACCTTTGGTCCTCAAAAACACCTGCACTGCAGCACCCTCCACACATTGTGCACCTCACAATGAAGGAGAGTGGCCTTGCTGTGCGGAATGAGACCAAGGAGAGCAGCGTGCTACGGTTTCAATGACGGCATCACAGCACTGGGTTCTGAGCATCAGGGTCAAGGTCATTGCTTCCAGGAGTGGGGTGGAAGGGGAGAATGTGCAGCTTGTCCACCTTGGAGTGGGCTGCATGACCACCAGCTGATCCTGGGGAACACCTGCAGCAGCTGCTGCCAGATTGCTGATGGATCTATTCTTTACACACTGAAAGTCCACATGCCGACTCTTTCCTTCTCTCTCCCAGGACATTCGAATAAAAGATCTTTGGACATAGTTGTAAATGACTTCTGGGTGGCCCCCGGGCCTTTTCTTTACTTTTTCATTGTATGTAGGATAAGCTTCTATCCCAAATCTAGTCTTCTTAAGACCCTCTCCTTCAAAACTGATTTGGCCACATCTCTGTTTTCATTGTACTTGAAAAATCTATACAATGTTGCATTATAAATAATTTGTGAGTACTCTTTGCCCATCTGTGGTGAATACTCTTCATCCCAGCTGATGCAGCCATCATCTGTAAGCTCCACTATATGATGTTTTCATTCCCCACCCTGAGCACCAGCTATCATGAGAGGCCACATAATTTCTTCCAGATAAAATTCAAATTGCCTATGAGCATCATCATTTGATAACTCACTCATCAGTACGCTGAGATCTCTGCATTTAATAGCACTATTTTCAAAAGAGATACAGAGATAATCACATGCTTCTCTCAGCCCTGGAATAGATGTGCCATCAGGACAAAGAATTATTCCTGTCTTAACCAGAATGGTTCAGAACACAGTAGAACCAATTCCTTCTACAACTTCATACCCTGATTTCTCATTGGGAAATGTATAATTATGTTCTTGGCCAGACACCAAGCATTCTGCCCAACACTGTGTTTGGCTGTGCAGAAAAAATCAATGGGTCCCCAGCAAATCTAGTGTTAGCCACTACTAACGTCACTCGTTCTGACGTTCTTACAGTCCGAGCTCCTTTTTTTTGGATTTTCATATACAAGTACCATCTCCCAAGTTAGCTTGCCATGGCCATCTGAACTTGACTGACTACTGTTTCTGCTGCCCTTCCCAGCACTGCTAATTGAACCATTTGGAGATAGTTTTTGAAGATGAGAACTACTTGGACGAGAATAACTGTGATCTTTTTCTCTTTCAACATGATGCTGTCATGTTAGAGAAGTAACATTTACAATGCAAGGAGTGAGCTGAGACTCTGTTCTTTCATGAGATGAATCTTGTGATCTGTCACTTGACCTTTGCCTGTCTCTTTTTCTCTTCTGTCCCCCATCAGCACCATGGTGACTCATTTTGTTGTTGTCAGTGCCTCCTTTAGCAACACGTGGGGAAGTACTGTGCTTCCCTGGGAGGCTCCACAGAGGACCGAGGCTCAGGCTGAGGTGAGCACCGCCTCCACTTCCTCTTCAACCAGGTCCCACCACAGGCAGTTGTGGAGGGGGCCACTCCAGCAGCGGTGACATCTACCTGAGCCACCAAGGCAGGCCATATATTTCACCTTTTAAAATGTATTTGTTTGTTACAGGGTCTCACTATGCAGCTCAGGCTCATAGTGATTCTGCTGTTCTCAGCCTCCCCAGCACTGGGGTTACTGGTGTGTACCACTGTGCCCAGACTCCGGCCAGCTCAGCACACCCTGGGGGCTGGGTTAGCATAGCATGTGGTTCCAGGGATTGAACAGCAGTCCCCATGCTTGCCTTGGCTTGCCTAAGCAGGTGCTTTAGTCTGCTGAAGTATCTCATCAGCTATATTTTTCCAGTATTTTTTTTTAAAGATGCAATTTATGAGTTTTGTACACATGCTTGGGTAATTGAATGAAAGGATTAATGTCTGTGTGGAATCTTTATAAGTAAAATGGTCCATGAAGGTAACAAAATGTTGGCAAAGGTGCTGCTTGTTTTTCCTGAAGAGTCATAAGTCACAGTTCTCTGTGACTCTCCTAGATACCTTTCTGGCTTTAGACACAAAATACCAGACACCAAAAGTTGAGGAGAAAAGGTTCCTTCTAGCTCAGTTTATAGAGATGGCAATCTGTAGCCAGCTGGCTCCAAGGCAGGGTGGCATGGCACAGGGGTGTCACCGAGGAGTTCATGGTAGGGAAGGCAGGAATCACCAGGCAGCAGGCAGCAGCAAGGCTACAAAGAGCAGAATTGGGGCTCCATCTTTCCCTTTTGTTCTATCCAGGTTACAAACCTCTTGGGTAGTGTCATCCACATCCCAAGTAGACCTTCCCACTACCCACACCCAAAAATCTATTGGAAAATTGTGTGTCACCATATTTCTCATAGTTAATAAAATAGATACTAAAAACTTGGATCAACCTATCTGTCTCAGTTACTCTTCTCTCGTTGCTGGGACAAATACCTGAAATCCAAAATGAAGGAAGGAAAGGTTTATTCAGCTCACAGTTACTGGAGGTTTTTCAGTCAACACTCAGCTGGATCCAAGGCAGAAACATGGCATAGGCCAGCAGTTCATGGCGGCATAACAGCAACAATAGCAACAGGGGCAATAGAGATAGCCCGGTTCTCTGTCTCTCTTTTATCACATTGAGGCTTTCTGCCTCAGGCTATCTGCCTCACACTACACCCATAATCCCAGAACTACTCAGGCCCATAGTCCCATACTTGAACCACACATAATCCCAGTGGATCATGAGTTAGTCTCAAACTCTAGAAGTTCCTAGCCCATGACTGCATGAGGCTTTGGGGAAATTCACAAACCATAACACTATCATTATCAGCAAAAATTTATGGTTTGGTTATAATTCCCCTCATAAAGCTAGCCTTATTTTTCTGATCTCCAGT